>JAVSIQ010000403.1:0-43557 GCA_038502775.1 Hippodamia convergens
TCATGTCATCGTATGCTCTTGATGTGAAATAGTAAAAACGTATATATCCAGCCAGTGGTAGTCAGCGCCACCATCGTGCCTTGGTTGAACTGATATATTCGGTTTTGTACAAGATGAGAGTATCTGACGTCATCGGCGAAATTTGGCATAAAGACTCAGGACGTTCCATGACGTCGAAAAACACTGAAAATTTCTCAAGACAATTCGACGTTCCGATATACGGACGTCAGATTGCAAGCGGACGTCGAAATGATGGTAAATTATCAATGTATGGCTCTCCAAAGGCGGTTTACTGTATATATATATATATATTTGTTATGGAATAGATGATAGAATTCAATATTTATATTTCATTCAAAATTACTTCAAAAGGATACCTTATACATTACCTGGTTAAAAATATATTACAAATACATGCATCAAAATTCAAAAGTTTCAAAACTTCAATTTATTGTTTTCATTTCATTAAAATTCAATTCAAAATTCTCATTGTTAAACATTACATGTACCAGTAGTAGGTATTTTCTAAATTCTCAGTTCATTTCCATTTATCGTTGGTTTGTTAATTGCTGAAATTGAAAGATTTAGATGAGAAAAATGTAAATAGATTCTATGAAATTGTATTTAGCATGTAGTATTAGAAATCAAGATTGTATAGAATTTTTTTTGGGGAGAGAAACCAGGGAAACGGGAGAAAAAAAAATTGATTGGGATTTGAGAAGTGATAGTTGGAGACGAATATAAAAAAAATATCATATAAGAATTATAGGACAATTCGTCAAATATTGTATAAGTATTAGCTAGTTCAACAAGTAATATCAATATTCAAGAGAGAAGAAGTTGTAATTTAGAAGGTACATTACCAAAATTAAAAAGGAATATTAATTGGAGATTGGTTGGCATAATCGGAGCTAGTGTGAAGAATTTGGAAGGAGAGGTGTATGTTATTTGAACAGAGTGAAAAACTGTGAGTAAAAGTGTTAATAACAAAGAAATAATTGACTTAACCTCAAAATTGAACTTCATTGAAAATCATAGTCAAACCATAGAGTAGAGTAGGATAACTTTTCTTAGTGTAGTTTTTGGACAATTGTATTTAGAAAATAGTATTTAGAAATCAATTTTTCAATAGTTAATATTTGTTTTCTGTAAAGAGATTTTCAATTAATTATATTATTTTTAAAATTGTAGATTTAAAATCTTTCAATTTCAGTGAAGTTTATTAGGAACTCTCAATTGAGATAAGAGGAGTCTGGCAAATTTCAAAATTTAAATTATCAAAATTTGTAGTTTGAAACAAATTATAACAAAATTCGATTCGAATAAAAAAGTTCATCAAGCTACCATAACAAAATTGGCGCCCAACGCGTGGCTTGAATAATTTAAATTCATTATTATTTATCTATTCATTGAATTTCAATTTTCTATCAATCCATAACTGTTCAAACATAATAACATTTTTATTTAAAACTTATGCTAACTAGAAGTAAAACAATGTTAGGAGAAAAGGGAGAGCAAGAAAACGAAAGAGGAGATGCTAGTGAACAAGTTGGAAAATGATTCTAGAATATTAAATATTTTGTTGGGAATGAAAGAAAATTATGAGAAAATGCAACAAAAAATGGAAGATACTAAAACAGAATTAGTGAAACAAATGGAAGATACTAAAACAGCAATTAGAAATCAAATGGAAGATACTAAAACAGAAATTAAAAATCAAATGGAAGACAATTGTGAAAAATTGGACAGAAAATTTGGAGAAAAATTAATAACACTCAATCAATTATTAACTACAAGAATAAATCATATAGAAAAAACAATTTGATGAAAAACTAGAAGAGAAAACTAATGAATATGAGAAAAGATTAGAAATAAATGTTAATTCAATTCGACATGATATGGAAAAACAGAATGAACATATAGAACAACAACAAGAAAGAATAAATGCACAGGACAAAAAAATAGAAGAGGTGATGAACAGAGGAAATACTATTTCAACAGAAATAGTAAACGCTGGAGATCATAAATGGAATTTTGATGGAAGAATAAAGAAGCAACATCCAATACCATTCTTAAGATATTTAGAAAACAAAAAAATACTTTTTCTTCATTTATTTCTTTTAAAGAAATTTATAAGGAGTTTATTGATGGATGAAGCTTTGCTTTGGTTTAATAATAAAGAAATGGATTTGAATAATTTCGAGGAATTTAAAATAAAATTTTTAGAATATTTTTGGGGACCTGCGAACAAAAAAATGATTAAAACAGAATTATTTAATGGAAGATTCAATCCAATGAAAGGAACATCCTATCATAAATATGCTATGCTGATATATAGCACAGCACAGTATCTAAATTCAGAATTCACAGAAGAATACATTGTGAGTTTAATCATTCAACATTTTGAAAAAGATTTAGAAGATGTGTTATTATTATACGATTTCAAAAATATGGATAAATTATGTCAGTTTCTTATAAGCCAAGAATATAGATTAAAAAAAAATTATCAGAATAGAAATTTTCAGTATAATAATAATATAAACAATAACATTAGAAGAAATGACAATAATGAAGAATTGAATAGGGTACAAAGATATCAGAATGATAGAAATTACAACACCAATAATAGATATGAAAATAGAAATAATTCAAATAATAATAATTATAATAGAAATAATAATTTCAATAGAGGACGAAACAATGGATCAAGTAATTATCATCACAATGACAATCAAAGAAGACATGGAAGGGAATATAGAAATGAAAGATCAAATAGAAGTAGGAGTGAAGAAGAAAGGAATTGGACAGAAGAAAATAGAAGGGTCAATCAAATTAACCAACAAAGCAGTTCACAGGAAGAACTGAGAGTACCAGTAGAAGAAAGGAATGAAAATTTTTAGACAAGGCACCTATCAAAATATATAACATTTATCAACATCCAAGGGAATTTGTTAATTTAGGGGAAAATGTTGAATATAATGAATTTAAAGGTTAAATTTACATAAAAGCAAAATTTTATTCCAAATTCATCAAAATTTTAGTAGATACTGGGTCTGAAATTTTATTGATAAATAAAAATTTAGTAAATGAATTCAATTTGGAAAAACTTTGTTTTAATATACCAAAAACTAATCTGATAGGTGCAAATAAAAAAAAATTAGGGGAAGTCTCAAAAGGATTAATAGGATCAATAGAAATTAAAAATAAAGAATATGTAATGCAATTCATAATAATAGAAAATATGGATTATGATGCAGTGATTGGTACTGACGAATTAGATATAAAAAATGCAATAATTGATTACTTGAATGGACAAATACAAGTAGATAATGAAATAATAAAATTTGAAAAAAATATACAACAATTTGAACGGGAAAAATATAATGAAGTAAAATATAATCATATAATGGAAATGCCGAAGAAAAATTCAATGAAATGTGTTGAAAAATGGAGAAAGTATATTGAAGAATTATTACAAAAATATAAAGGATTAACAACAAAAGAGAATAGAGTACCAAATGATTACATTCACCATATAGAAGTTAAAGGTATAGATAATTTTAGGTCCAAAACATATCCCATACCATATAAGTATCGAAAAGAAGTAGCTGCAGAAATTGATAAAATGTTAGAGAATGGAATTATTGAAAAATGCAATTCAAGATTCATCAATCCTATGGTGGTTGTTAAAAAGAAAAATGGGGATATCAGAATGTGTTTAGATGCTCGAAATATTAATAAATATACTGTTCCACAGTACGAAGCACCAATGAATACAGAGGCAATATTTGGTAGAATTACAAATTCAAATATTTTTTCAAAAGTAGATTTAAAACATAGTTTTTGGCTTATACCATTAGAAAGAAAGAGTCGAGACTACACAGCATTCACTATAGATGGGGTAGTTTATCGATTCAAAGTTGTACCATTTGGACTACAAAGTTCTTGTTCAGCACTAGTTAGAGCACTTCATTCGATATTGAACAAACATGAGGATTTCATACTACATTATATTGATGACATTCTGATATTTTCTAGAGATGAAGAATGTCACATTAAACATTTGGAAATTTTATTGGGGGAATTGGAAAAGGCAGGTTTGAAAATTAATGAGGAAAAATGTGAATTTTTCCAAAAACAAATTAAATTTTTGGGATACAAGATTGATAAAGATGGAATAATGATGGATGAGGATAGGATAAGGATTATTCAGGAATACAAAAGACCAACAAATTTGAAAACATTGAGAGGATTTTTGGGGTTGATAAATTATTTCAAAAAACTGATACCTGATTTGAGTGAGAAAGAAGTATCATTAATCAAATTATTGAAGAAAGGAAATAAATGGGAGTGGAGAGAACCACAAGAAAAAGCATTCAAAATGATCAAAGATGAGTTTTCAAGAAATTTAAAAGTTTATCATCCAAATTATGATCTGCCATTTATTCTAAGAACAGATGCATCAATATCAAAATTAGCAGGTGTATTGTTACAGGAACATATTGATATAGAAGTACCTATATGTTTTGTTTCAAGAGTAACTAAGGATTATGAGAGAAAATATAGTGTGACTGAATTAGAATTCGCCAGTATAATATTTTGTATAAAAAAATTGAGATTTTATTTATTAGGATCCAAATTCATATAGAAACTGATCATTCATCTTTACTGAATATAATGAATAATAAATTATTAAACGATAGAATACATAGAGGAACTTTATTACTACAAGAATACGATTTTGACATAAAATATATTAAAGGAAAAGATAACATAGTAGCTGATACACTGACAAGAGATCAAGAAAAAGGAGAGAAGATAAAGAGGCAATTCAAATAGGCATGAATATTTTGAAAGAAAAGGATGGAAGTTTTTCTAAGAAAAAATTATTAGAAGATCAAATAAATTTGACAAGCAAAGATAGAGAAAAGTGCATCAATATTGATGGAATTATGATTAAAAAAATAGGAGAAAAAGAATTGTACATGATAAGTGAAAGGTTAGCAAAAGAAATCATAATTATAATAATAATAATAATAATATATGTTTATTCATTAATAGTTTCACAACCCAAACATATATATACAAAATTAATATTTGAAAGTAAACATTAGCTGTCCTTTGAGATGGCAGGTTCATCGAGACGACCCTACCGTCTGTGTAAAGTCTGCATCACATTACCTCTATTTTAAAGGGTTTCAAATCAAATTTTTTTTTTTCATACATAATCAAATTAAATCTGTGTTCCCTATCAAAATTTTCATTTTCACTCCTAATCGGGTATAACTTCACATTCCTGGATATCTGGTCAAATTCGGGTACTATATGTCACATTCGAGAATTCTTGTCGTAATTAGTGTTCACCTAGATAAATCTTGCAATAATGCTTTATTTTCTTTTATCCATACCTTAACATTTCTTTCAAATCTGTTTAAATTTTTTATCTCCCTTAAATCAGTTGGTATGAATTTATATACTTTGGGTGCTAAATAATCATGACACCTCTGTCCTATTCCCTTCTTACATTTTATTGTTTTGTATTCTTTTTGTCTAGTCCTTGTGCTGTACTTGTGGTCGAGTTTTTCTATCTTTATTTTTCCTAAATATATATTCTTGATTATTCTGTGCACAAACAGTAAACGGGCATCAAATATATTCGCAATATCGTATAGCTGTTCACTTGAAAATCTGATTGGCTTGTTATATATAATCCTCAATATCCATTTCTGTACTGTATTGAGACACCTCAGATGACATTCATAAAGTCCTCCCATCCTAAAATCCCATAGTTTATTTGAGACTGAACCAGAGCATAATACATCATCCTTAAATACCTAGTCTCCATCCCGTACCGCTTCATCTGTTTGAACTTGTATATAAGACCCCTTAGTTTTTGTGTAAGGTATTCGCTATGTTCATTCCACTTCATTTGCCTATCAATAATTACTCCGAGATATTTTATTGACTCGGTCTGCGGTATTTCAAAGTTCTGTACATTGATACTTCTCGTCAGAGGAAATCCGGAAATATAAGATGAAAATGGAACATATTTCGTCTTAGTCAAGTTCAAGGTAAGTGATTGAAATCGAACCAATTTTTTACCTTCACGAATTCAGTTCGAACCTTGTTTTCCAGGCCCATCCAGGATGTATCGTGATACTGTATAACAGTATCATCCGCAAAACTTATAATTTTGCCCTCACACTCCATGTTCAGAAGATCATTCACATAAAGAAGAAACAACATGGGACCGAGCACAGTACCCTGAGGAACACCGTAAGTTATTATTTCTTCTTTACTTTTAAAGCCATCGATGTCTACCACTTGTTTACGATTCATCAGATAATCCTGTAAGAAATCGTATATCTTGCCTCGAAAACCATAATTTTCTAGCTTTCTCAAAAGTTTCCCATGGCAAACAGTGTCAAACGCCTTCGAAACGTCGAGGAAGATACAGAGGGATGGGGTACCCTCGTCCATGAACTTGTAAATATTTTTCGTTATTTCCGTGATCGCATCTTCAGTCGACCTTCCTTCTCTGAAACCAAACTGCCGGTCTGAAATTATTCTGTATTTATCAATAAATTTCATCATTCTAGATTTCACAAGTTTCTCCATAATTTTTGAGAGACACGAAACCAAAGTTACCGGTCTATAGTTACCCACCTCTAACTTATCTCCAGTTTTATATAATGGTTTTACAATCCCCAATTTGAATGCCTCCGGAAATCTTCCCGTATCGAAACTGTGATTAATCAAATATGCCAAAGGTGTTGATATTTCTTTTCTTATTTCTTTCAAAGTTTCTGCTCTTATTTCGTCATGACCAGGTGCTTTGTTCGATTTTAGGTTGTTAATCATTCCTTCCACCTCTAGTGGATAGGTGGGTGACAAAAAAAAATGAATGGTTCAGGTGACATATTTTCTCTTCGAAATCTTCTGGAGGTATTATTTTACTTGCGTATTTTTCTCCCACCGAACTAAATAGTCAACGAAAATATCCGCAACTTCTTTTTCATTTTCCGTAATTGAATTTTCTTTATTTTTAATCTTTATTCTTTCTTTTTCAGGTCTACTGGGTTCACATGTTTCTTTGACGAAATTCCAAATAGCTCTGGATTCCGTGTGATAATTTTGAATAAATTTTTCAAATAATTTTTCTTTGCAATAGTAATTAATTTATGTAATTTAATTTTGTAATTATTATATCGATTCTTCAAATCAACATCTTCAGGATACTTCTTTAGACTCAAGTATAGAGAATTTTTTGTATTTATGGATTTTAATAGAGCCTTTGTCATCCATTTTTTTCCTACCAATTTCTTTCTTTTTTAATCGAACTACATTTGTTGCATTTTTTATGTGATTTTTTAAAATTTCAATAAATATTTCAGTCATTGAATTTAAAATATTTTTTCCTATAAATTGCCATCCATGATTCATTTTTTAAATTCTGTCTCAATTTGTCGTATTCAATGTATTTTTTCACCCTTATATTAGGCTTCCTAACTACGTCATTCTTTTCTATTTTAAAAGTCAACACTATTGGATAATGATCGGTGATCAAATGCTGTAGTATAAAACCCTTGCAGTCAGTCGTGTCTGAATTTCTAACCCAGTAATGATCCAGGCACGTACCACTTTCTGGCCGAGTACAACTATTTATATAAGATAAATACCCTGAACTATGAAGAATATTTTTATATTCTTCTACATAGGAATAATTCGACATCAAATCAACATTCAAATCTCCTACAATTATGTGTTTACCTTTTTTTGTCGTTGATTGTAGGTAGTACAGTAATTTCTCATTGAACACAGATATATCTATTTGAGGAGATCGATATATAGCCGTGAGTTTAATTTTATGCTCTGTGCGGATATCTACTTCAATTGCCCTTATTTCACCTATTTCGACAATTTTGCCTTCATACTGAATATTTTCTTTGACGTATATGACTACTCCATCATTTCTATTATAAACGCCGTTGTTGTACAATAACGTGTACCCATCAATATAATGCATTTCCGAATTCAGTATTTTATGTGTCTCAGTCAAAACAATTATATCAAATTTATGTGAAAGGTAGCACAAAAATAACTGAAATTCCTCCAAATTCATGTCGATACTCCTTATATTCATATGGATCATACTAAATTCACCATCATGTACATATTCCCTGAAATCATCAACATTTTCTATCACATACGTCGAGATAATTTCATTTTGGTAATCTCGGATAAAGGTATCCATACTTATATAGATTTATTTCATATGCATTAATAGTACCAAATTATATATACACGAAAATAACACACCCCAAAAAATTAATTCATACATACACCCATCATATTTATTTTTTTTATATATATATTTTTTTGTTAATTGTATATAGATTATTTATTTGCGCGTTGTCCCTTACTACCCGAACGTGTTCTGGGTTCTCCCCTCATCACCCCCACTCTCCTGCACCACCTTCACCGATTGTATCTTCGAATTGCTGGAGTTGTCCCGTGTTTTTCTTTTTCTTTCTCTCTATTACCTACGCCCTGATTGAACGGTACCCTAATCGATCCTGCCGTAGTATTTTCCACGCTTTCCAAACCCTTTGCCAGGTAAGAAACTCCGTCGATAAAGAGTTTACCAGCTCGTATGTAGCAGCTCTCGTATCCTCCGCGCTGTCTAGCAATTTTTAAATGTTTTACTAATATTTTATTCTCCTTCCTCTGCTCATGTGTGAGGTCATTAGCCACAGCTACCTTCGTTCCCTTTAATTTGTGACAATTTTTTAGAATCTCTTTCTTTTTGAGATATGACTTTAGTTCCAGTTTTATTGGACAATTGTTGTTTTTTCCAAGGGGATGAATATCCTCTAAATCGCTTTCCAACAACTCTATACCCAGCAATCCCTTCAAATCCTCACGAATACCCTCCGGCGTTATTTCCTCGCGTTTCTTGTCTAGTCCAAAAATGACAATATTCTTCTTAATTTGTGTTCTTTTAATATTCTCTATATCGTCTCTTAAATGTGAGTTTTCTTTTTGTAGATCAGAAATAATACTATTCAAACGTTGTATTCCTGACATAAATTTGGCCTCGCAATCCTCAATACAACTTTTTAGTTCGGAGCGGTTCTTTAGAACATCCTCGTGTAGAACTTTCAGCGCACTTTCCATATCCACATCAACACAAACGAGGAAAAAGGAAATACTCTTCACTCCCTTGGGTCTGTAAGGGAGACCACACACAGAAAGGCAGACCACGGAAGAACGGAAAAGGACTCAGGACAAAGGTACAACGGAAATCGATGAAAAGGAAGGCAATACTATCCCGTCTGAAACAACAGAATTTTCAACTTCGCAGAGCTCAACACTGTTGCGTATGGGGATCTTAATCTCTGTGACGCACCGAATACAGATGACCGAGAACTGGCCACTATCGCATAAAAAGTTATCTGCGATATTTATTAACACTTTTCATTAACTAATGTCTTCAAATACCAAAGTATCGACTCACCTTGTGATCTAATTCGAAAGCCTATTTGTAGAACTCGATCTATTGTTATATTTCACCACTTTTCAACAATTTCAAACAGGTGTATACGCATAAAATTCAAAAAGTCTCGGGAGCAATCTCAACTTGTCTAATCTTCGTAAACGCCATATGCGATAATCATCAATTGAATTACATAATGAATATGGACATCCTGGAAGTCGGAAAATTTGGTTATTGTTCAGAGAAAATTATATTTCAAGAAATGATATAGGTATTTGTAAAACATAACTAGAAATTGTCAATTATGTCAAATGAATAAAGGGAAAATTATAAGAATTACAATCAACCCAAAACTATATATGCCAATGAACGATTAGATATCATTGCCATTGATTTTATAGGAGAATTTATAAAGACTGAGAGAGGAAATAAGTTTATTTTTATAATATTGGATATATTCACAAAATTTGTTAAGCTATAGCATGATGCAATGTAAAAATACAAAAGTGAACACAATACAAAGGATTATGACTAATTATCAAGATACTATAGGAAAACCAAAGAATTGTATATTAGATAATGCAACCTATTTTCAAAATTCCCGTTTCCAACAATACTGTCACAACCACATGATTACACTAAATTATACAAGTGTCGACATCCACAAGCAAATCCGTCAGAAAGATATATACAGGAAGTAATAAAATTTTTGAGAATTCTAGTAAAGGAAGAACATGATATATGGGATTTACAATTAAATAGAGTAGAATATTATTTGAACACAATACCAAATACGGTTACAGAAGAAACACCATTATTTTTGATGAAAGAAGAGATACCTAAAAGACATTGGGATCAAATCATAATTGAGAAATATGAAGACATTGTGGAGAAAGTAAAGAGAAGATTGAAACAGAATGGAAAGAAATACTTAAAAAAAATAGAAAAACAGAAAAGCACTCATGTACACTTTAAAAAAGGGGATTTAGTCATAGTGAGATCACACAGGGTATCAGATAAGCAAAACAATATCTGTGCCAAATTAGCACCTCCATTTGAAGGACCTTACAGTATACACAACGAAATTGGATTGAACAGTTATGTATTGAAAGATATTGAGACAAATAAAATACGAGGTGTATTCAATATTAACTATTTATATCAATATTTTCAGGACATGAATAAGTAAAAACCATTTCCAAATTTATAGCTTTAAAATTCAAAATATTCATTCTTGAAAACAATTCAAGGAATAAATATTTTAAATTTGGGGAATTTGTTATGGAATAGATGATAGAATTCAATATTTATATTTCATTCAAAATTACTTCAAAAGGATACCTTATACATTACCTGGTTAAAAATATATTACAAATACTTGCATCAAAATTCAAAAGTTTCAAAACTTCAATTTATTGTTTTCATTTCATTAAAATTCAATTCAAAATTCTCATTGTTAACATTACATGTATCAGTAGTAGGTATTTTCTAAATTCTCAGTTCATTTTCATTTATCGTTGGTTTGTTAATTGCTGAAATTGAAAGATTTAGATAAGAAAAAATGTAAATAGATTCTATGAAATTGTATTTAGCATGTAGTATTAGAAATCAAGATTGTATAGAATATTTTTTGGGGAGAGAAACCAGGGATACAGGAGAAAAAAAAAATTGATTGGGATTTGAGAAGTGATAGTTGGAGACGAATATAAAAAAAATATCATATAAGAATTATAGGACAATTCGTCAAATATTGTATAAGTATTAGCTAGTTCAACAAGTAATATCAATATTCAAGAGAGAAGAAGTTATAATTTAGAAGGTACATTACCAAAATTAAAAAGGAATATTAATTGGAGATTGGTTGGCATAATCGGAGCTAGTGTGAAGAATTTGGAAGGAGAGGTGTATGTTATTTGAACAGAGTGAAAAACTGTGAGTAAAAGTGTTAATAACAAAGAAATAATTGACTTAACCTCAAAATTGAACTTCATTGAAAATCATAGTCAAACCATAGAGTAGGATAACTTTTCTTAGTGTAGTTTTTGGACAATTGTATTTAGAAAATAGTATTTAGAAATCAATTTTTTAATAGTAAATATTTGTTTTCTGTAAAGAGATTTTCAATTAATTATATTATTTTTAAAATTGTAGATTTAAAAATCTTTCAATTTCAGTAAAGTTTATTAGGAACTCTCAATTGAGATAAGAGGAGCCTGGCAAATTTCAAAATTTAAATTATCAAAATTTGTAGTTTGAAACAAATTATAACAAAATTCGATTCGAATAAAAAAGTTCATCAAGCTACCATAACAATATATATATATATATATATATATATATATATATATATATATATATATATATATATATATATATATATTATATATATATATATATATATTGTTATGGAATAGATGATAGAATTCAATATTTATATTTCATTCAAAATTACTTCAAAAGGATACCTTATACATTACCTGGTTAAAAATATATTACAAATACATGCATCAAAATTCAAAAGTTTCAAAACTTCAATTTATTGTTTTCATTTCATTAAAATTCAATTCAAAATTCTCATTGTTAACATTACATGTATCAGTAGTAGGTATTTTCTAAATTCTCAGTTCATTTCCATTTATCGTTGGTTTGTTAATTGCTGAAATTGAAAGATTTAGATAAGAAAAAATGTAAATAGATTCTATGAAATTGTATTTAGCATGTAGTATTAGAAATCAAGATTGTATAGAAATATTTTTGGGGAGAGAAACCAGGGAAACGAGAAAAAAAAAGTGAATTGATTGGGATTTGAGAAGTGATAGTTGGAGACGAATATAAAAAAATATCATATAAGAATTATAGGACAATTCGTCAAATATTGTATAAGTATTATCTAGTTCAACAAGTAATATCAATATTCAAGAGAGCAGAAGTTGTAATTTAGAAGGTACATTACCAAAATTAAAAAGGAATATTAATTGGAGATTGGTTGGCATAATCAGAGCTGGTGTGAAGAATTTGGAAGGAGAGGTGTATGTTAATTGAACAGAGTGAAAAACTGTGAGTAAAAGTGTTAATAACGAAAGAAATAATTGACTTAACCTCAAAATTGAACTTCATTGAAAATCATAGTCAAACCATAGAGTAGGATAACTTTTCTTAGTGTAGTTTTTGGACAATTGTATTTAGAAAATAGTATTTAGAAATCAATTTTTTAATAGTATGAAAAGAGTCTTCCGGGCTTATTGGCCGTGGTCTATTAGGAATAATTTCACCTAACGTTTCGCCTACAACTTCGGTAGGCATCTTCAGAGGATTCTCGGTCTAAGGTTGTACCTCGAACGCTGAATTTCTGACACTGGCGCGTTCGAACCGGAAACGTCATCTGCGCGCCAGTTTATGGCGGGAAAAAGTGGCGCGTCTACGTGCGCGATGCTGATTGGCCCATCGCTCCCGCTTCGTGTCGGCTTGATCTTTGTTTTTTCTAAGGTCGGTAACCAGGCGCTATGCAAGAAAGGGGTCTCCTCTTTTCTATTTATGTTATTTTTGTGTTTATAAATTTCAATTGCTTCCATGTTCAGCCTGGGATAGTAACTTCTAATATTGGAAATAATCTCCGCTTTTGAGAAATCTATGTTGTGTCCATCTATTAGCGCATGTTCTGCTAGTGCGGATTTTTCTGTCTGATTCAGTCGACAGCACCGTTCGTGTTCCTTAATTCTTGTGTTAATACTTCGCTTTGTTGTGCCAATATAGACTTTGCCGCAGTCACAAGGTATTCTGTAAATACCAGCTTGTGAAAGTGGGTCAACTTTGTCTTTGGTTGTTTTGATCATTTGCCCAAGTTTTTGTGTCGGTTTATAAATGGTCTCGATGTTGTGCCTTTTCAGTATTTTTCCAATTGAAAATTGTTGTGAAAAGGCACAACATCGAGACCATTTATAAACCGACACAAAAACTTGGGCAAATGATCAAAACAACCAAAGACAAAGTTGACCCACTTTCACAAGCTGGTATTTACAGAATACCTTGTGACTGCGGCAAAGTCTATATTGGCACAACAAAGCGAAGTATTAACACAAGAATTAAGGAACACGAACGGTGCTGTCGACTGAATCAGACAGAAAAATCCGCACTAGCAGAACATGCGCTAATAGATGGACACAACATAGATTTCTCAAAAGCGGAGATTATTTCCAATATTAGAAGTTACTATCCCAGGCTGAACATGGAAGCAATTGAAATTTATAAACACAAAAATAACATAAATAGAAAAGAGGAGACCCCTTTCTTGCATAGCGCCTGGTTACCGACCTTAGAAAAAACAAAGATCAAGCCGACACGAAGCGGGAGCGATGGGCCAATCAGCATCGCGCACGTAGACGCGCCACTTTTTCCCGCCATAAACTGGCGCGCAGATGACGTTTCCGGTTCGAACGCGCCAGTGTCAGAAATTCAGCGTTCGAGGTACAACCTTAGACCGAGAATCCTCTGAAGATGCCTACCGAAGTTGTAGGCGAAACGTTAGGTGAAATTATTCCTAATAGACCACGCCAATAAGCCCGGAAGACTCTTTTCATACCAGTATATCCGGTCGTGAAAGCCTTAAACTATTCAATTTTTTAATAGTTAATATTTGTTTTCTGTAAAGAGATTTTCAATTAATTATATTATTTTTAAAATTGTAGATTTAAAATCTTTCAATTTCAGTGAAGTTTATTAGGAACTCTCAATTGAGATAAGAGGAGCCTGGCAAATTTCAAAATTTAAATTTATCAAAATTTGTAGTTTGAAACAAATTATAACAAAATTCGATTCGAATATAAAAGTTCATCAAGCTACCATAACAAAATTGGCGCCCAACGCGTGGCTTGAATAATTTAAATTCATTATTATTTATCTATTCATTGAATTTCAATTTTCTATCAATCCATAACTGTTCAAACATAATAACATTTTTATTTAAAACTTATGCTAACTAGAAGTAAAACAATGTTAGGAGAAAAGGGAGAGCAAGAAAACGAAAGAGGAGATGCTAGTGAACAAGTTGGAAATGATTCTAGAATATTAAATATTTTGTTGGAAATGAAAGAAAATTATGAGAAAATGCAACAAAAAATGGAAGATACTAAAACAGAATTAGTGAAACAAATGGAAGATACTAAAACAGCAATTAAAAATCAAATGGAAGATACTAAAACAAAAAATAAAAATCAAATGGAAGACAATTGTGAAAAATTGGACAGAAAATTTGGAGAAAAATTAATAACACTCAATCAATTATTAACTACAAGAATAAATCATATAGAAAAACAATTTGATGAAAAACTAGAAGAGAAAACTAATGAATATGAGAAAAGATTAGAAATAAATGTTAATTCAATTCGACATGATATGGAAAAACAGAATGAACATATAGAACAACAACAAGAAAGAATAAATGCACAGGACAAAAAAATAGAAGAGGTGATGAACAGAGGAAATACTATTTCAACAGAAATAGTAAACGCTGGAGATCATAAATGGAATTTTGATGGAAGAATAAAGAAGCAACATCCAATACCATTCTTAAGATATTTAGAAAACAAAAAAATACTTTTTTCTTCATTTATTTCTTTTAAAGAATTTATAAGGAGTTTATTGATGGATGAAGCTTGCTTTGGTTTAATAATAAAGAAATGGATTTGAATAATTTCGAGGAATTTAAAATAAAATTTTTAGAATATTTTTGGGGACCTGCGAAACAGAAAATGATTAAAACAGAATTATTTAATGGAAGATTCAATCCAATAAAAGGAACATCCTATCATAAATATGCTATGCTGATATATAGCACAGCACAGTATCTAAATTCAGAATTCACAGAAGAATACATTGTGAGTTTAATCATTCAACATTTTGAATAAGATTTAGAAGATGTGTTATTATTATACGATTTCAAAAATATGAATAAATTATGTCAGTTTCTTATAAGCCAAGAATATAGATTAAAAAAAATTATCAGAATAGAAATTTTCAGTATAATAATAATATAAACAATAACATTAGAAGAAATGACAATAATGAAGAATTGAATAGGGTACAAAGATATCAGAATGATAGAAATTACAACACCAATAATAGATATGAAAATAGAAATAATTCAAATAATAATAATTATAATAGAAATAATAATTTCAATAGAGGACGAAACAATGGATCAAGTAATTATCATCACAATGACAATCAAAGAAGACATGGAAGGGAATATAGAAATGAAAGATCAAATAGAAGTAGGAGTGAAGAAGGAAGGAATTGGACAGAAGAAAATAGAAGGGTCAATCAAATTAACCAACAAAGCAGTTCACAGGAAGAACTAAGAGTACCAGTAGAAGAAAGGAATGAAAATTTTTAGACAAGGCACCTATCAAAATATATAACATTTATCAACATCCAAGGGAATTTGTTAATTTAGGCGAAAATGTTGAATATAATGAATTTGAAGGTTTAATTTACATAAAAGCAAAATTTTATTCCAAATTCATCAAAATTTTAGTAGATACTGGGTCTGAAATTTCTTTAATAAATAAAAATTTAGTAAATGAATTCAATTTAGAAAAACTTTGTTTTAATATACCAAAAACTAATCTGATAGGTGTGCAAATAAAAAAAAATTAGGGAAGTCTCAAAAGGATTAATAGGATCAATAGAAATTAAAAATAAAGAATATGTAATGCAATTCATAATAATAGAAAATATGGATTATGATGCAGTGATTGGTACTGACGAATTAGATAGAAAAAATGCAATAATTGATTACTTGAATGGACAAATACAAATAGATAATGAAATAATAAAATTTGAAAAAAATATACAACAATTTGAAAGGGAAAAATATAATGAAGTAAAATATAATCATATAATGGAAATGTCGAAGAAAAATTCAATAAAATGTGATGAAAAATGGAGAAAGTATATTGAAGAATTATTACAAAAATATAAAGGATTAACAACAAAAGAGAATAGAGTATCAAATGATTACATTCACCATATAGAAGTTAAAGGTATAGATAATTTCAGGTCCAAAACATATCCGATACCATATAAGTATCGAAAAGAAGTAGCTGCAAAAATTGATAAAATGTTAGAGAATGGAATTATTGAAAAATGCAATTCAAGATTCATCAATCCTATGGTGGTTGTTAAAAAGAAAAATGGGGATATCAGAATGTGTTTAGATGCTCGAAATATTAATAAATATACTGTTCCACAGTACGAAGCACCAATGAATACAGAGGCAATATTTGGTAGAATTACAAATTCAAATATTTTTTCAAAAGTAGATTTAAAACATAGTTTTTGGCTTATACCATTAGAAAGAAAGAGTCGAGACTACACAGCATTCACTATAGATGGGGTAGTTTATCGATTCAAAGTTGTACCATTTGGACTACAAAGTTCTTGTTCAGCACTAGTTAGAGCACTTCATTCGATATTGAACAAACATGAGGATTTCATACTACATTATATTGATGACATTCTGATATTTTCTAGAGATGAAGAAAGTCACATTAAACATTTGGAAATTTTATTGGGGGAATTGGAAAAGGCAGGTTTGAAAATTAATGAGGAAAAATGTGAATTTTTCCAAAAACAAATTAAATTTTTGGGATACAAGATTGATAAAGATGGAATAATGATGGATGAGGATAGGATAAGGATTATTCAGGAATACAAAAGACCAACAAATTTGAAAACATTGAGAGGATTTTTGGGGTTGATAAATTATTTCAAAAAACTGATACCTGATTTGAGTGAGAAAGAAGTATCATTAATCAAATTATTGAAGAAAGGAAATAAATGGGAGTGGAGAGAACCACAAGAAAAAGCATTCAAAATGATCAAAGAAGAGTTTTCAAGAAATTTAAAAGTTTATCATCCAAATTATGATCTGCCATTTATTCTAAGAACAGATGCATCAATATCAAAATTAGCAGGTGTATTGTTACAGGAACATAATGATATAGAAGTACCTATATGCTTTGTTTCAAGAGTACCTAAGGATTATGAGAGAAAATATAGTGTGACTGAATTAGAATTCGCCAGTATAATATTTTGTAATAAAAAATTGAGATTTTATTTATTAGGATCCAAATTCATAATAGAAACTGATCATTTATCTTTACTGAATATAATGAATAATAAATTATTAAACAATAGAATACATAGAGGAACTTTATTACTACAAGAATACGATTTTGACATGAAATATATTAAAGGAAAAGATAACATAGTAGCTGATACACTGACAAGAGATCAAGAAAAAGGAGAGAAGATAAAGAGGCAATTCCAAATAGGCATGAATATTTTGAAAGAAAAGGATGGAATTTTTTCTAAGAAAAAATTATTAGAAGATCGAATAAATTTGACAAGCAAAGATAGAGAAAAGTGCATCAATATTGATGGAATTATGATTAAAAAAATAGGAGACCAAGAATTGTACATGATAAGTGAAAGGTTAGCAAAAGAAATCATAATTGAATTACATAATGAATATGGACATCCTGGAAGTCGGAAAATTTGGTTATTGTTCAGAGAAAATTATATTTCAAGAAATGATATAGGTATTTGTAAAAACATTACTAGAAATTGTCAATTATGTCAATGAATAAAGGGAAAAATTATAAGAATTACAATCAACCCAAAACTATATATGCCAATGAACGATTAGATATCATTGCCATTGATTTTATAGGAGAATTTATAAAGACTGAGAGAGGAAATAAGTTTATTTTTATAATATTGGATATATTCACAAAATTTGTTAAGCTATATGCATGTAAAAATACAAAAGTGAACACAATACAAAGGATTATGACTAATTATCAAGATACTATAGGAAAACCAAAGAATTGTATATTAGATAATGCAACCTATTTTCAAAATTCCCGTTTCCAACAATACTGTCACAACTACATGATTACACTAAATTATACAAGTGTCCGACATCCACAAGGAAATCCGTCAGAAAGATATATACAGGAAGTAATAAAATTTTTGAGAATTCTAGTAAAGGAAGAACATGATATATGGGATTTACAATTAAATAGAGAAGAATATTATTTGAACACAATACCAAATACGGTTACAGAAGAAACACCATTATTTTTGATGAAAGAAGAGATACCTAAAAGACATTGGGATCAAATAATAATTGAGAAATATGAAGACATTGTGGAGAAAGTAAAGAGAAGATTGAAACAGAATGGAAAGAAATACTTAAAAAAAATGGAAAAACAGAAAAGCACTCATGTACACGTTAAAAAAGGGGATTTAGTCATAGTGAGATCACACAGGGTATCAGATAAGCAAAACAATGTCTGTGCCAAATTAGCACCTCCATTTGAAGGACCTTACAGTATACACAACGAAATTGGATTGAACAGTTATGTATTATGTATTGAAAGATATTGAGACAAATAAAATACGAGGTGTATTCAATATTAACGATTTATATCAATATTTTCAGGACATGAATAAGTAAAAACCATTTCCAAATTTATAGCTTTAAAATTCAAAATATTCATTCTTGAAAACAATTCAAAGAATAAATATTTTAAATTTGGGGAATTTGTTATGGAATAGATGATAGAATTCAATATTCATATTTCATTCAAAATTACTTCAAAAGGATACCTTATACATTACCTGGTTAAAAATATATTACAAATACATGCATCAAAATTCAAAAGTTTCAAAACTTCAATTTATTGTTTTCATTTCATTAAAATTCAATTCAAAATTCTCATTGTTAACATTACATGTATCAGTAGTAGGTATTTTCTAAATTCTCAGTTCATTTCCATTTATCGTTGGTTTGTTAATTGCTGAAATTGAAAGATTTAGATAAGAAAAATGTAAATAGATTCTATGAAATTGTATTTAGCATGTAGTATTAGAAATCAAGATTGTATAGAATATTTTTGGGGAGAGAAACCAGGGAAACGAGAAAAAAAAGTGAATTGATTGGGATTTGAGAAGTGATAGTTGGAGACGAATATAAAAAAATATCATATAAGAATTATAGGACAATTCGTCAAATCTTGTATAAGTATTATCTAGTTCAACAAGTAATATCAATATTCAAGAGAGAAGAAGTTGTAATTTAGAAGGTACATTACCAAAATTAAAAAGGAATATTAATTGGAGATTGGTTGGCATAATCAGAGCTGGTGTGAAGAATTTGGAAGGAGAGGTGTATGTTAATTGAACAGAGTGAAAAACTGTGAGTAAAAGTGTTAATAACGAAAGAAATAATTGACTTAACCTCAAAATTGAACTTCATTGAAAATCATAGTCAAACCATAGAGTAGGATAACTTTTCTTAGTGTAGTTTTTGGACAATTGTATTTAGAAAATAGTATTTAGAAATCAATTTTTTAATAGTTAATATTTGTTTTCTGTAAAGAGATTTTCAATTAATTATATTATTTTTAAAATTTTATAGATCTTTCAATTTCAGTGAAGTTTATTAGGAACTCTCAATTGAGATAAGAGGAGCCTGGCAAATTTCAAAATTTAAATTTATCAAAATTTGTAGTTTGAAACAAATTATAACAAAATTCGATTCGAATATAAAAGTTCATCAAGCTACCATAACAATATATATATATATATATATATATTATATATATATATATATATATATATATATATATATATATATATATATATATATATATATAGATATGAATAAGAATATTCTTTGCTGAATAATTTAAAATCAAAAGTTTAGTTTTTTGGGATATCAGCAGAAGGTAAGTGAAACTCTTTTGTCTTAATGCTCGAGCTTTCGAGATTATATTTTTCTCTTCTTCCTGAAGAAACAGCTGTCTACGGTTCATTTCAGTTTCAGAGGGTAATGTCCAATAAATCCTATCCATGTATATATATATATATATATATATATATAATATATATATATGTGTTCGTAGTGCGATGTGACCTCCGCTAAGTTCATTGGGCGACCTGACCTCAGGATGAAGGAGGGGTCTGATTGAAATTTTTTTGTCAATAGATTTAGAGGGGAAAGCAAAGAATAGAGGGACCTGAAGAGGGGAAAAGATTTTTCTCGAAAATTTTTTTTTCATATGAGACAGACCTTGCTACCTCCGCTTATATTTGTTTGGATCGTGCGCTGCGTCCTCCTGCAACGATGCCAGATTTTCGGAGGGCAGAAGGTAAATTAGTTCGGAATAATCATATAGCAGCAGTTCTTTCAACACATGTTCGGAAAGATAAGTGCTTCACACTGCTGATTCTGGAGCATCGAAATAAATAAAAAAAAACACGTCTTGTGCCTGACAAAGGCTTCGGAAATTAAAGCAGAAAATATTCACATGAAAATTATGAAACTGTGTATTTGATGGTACAAAATACAACTAACAGAGAATATCAGGTACTATCTTTCAATATTCCTGAAGCGGAACGAGAATGAATCGATAATTCCATGATGGTAGCGCCAATGGAATAATCAAATCGATGAATGTATGCATCTCATGTTTCAAATAACACTCATCCTACATAAATCCTCTGAAAAATTGGAGATTATTGTAACAATCCATTTTTCAACGTTCAGAATTCTAGTTTCACATAATGAATATGATGTTAAATTTAATAATTATGGAAAATCGCACACTACCATATGAAATTTCAGGCGCTATATAAAATTAAAAATAGTTATGATTATAATTTCATGTAATATTATTCTAAACGATGTTGTTTCATTTCCGTGAAAGATAAGATGAACTCATTTGAGAAGGCACAAACGGTTTTCAGCACTTAAGTTCATGTAACGCAAACAGATCCTGAGCTTACTATGAATATGTTTTACTTATGCTGCTTCCAACATAAAAACGTTTTATTGGAAACAGCATATAGTTTGTTTTAATAATAACCAAGATGTAGATCTGAAAACTTCACAATGTACTATACAGCTATTAGAAAATAACCGATTTTTATTGATGCTGTTCTACAATCATGAGACTTAGTGGTTATTTAATTCAAGACTCGCGAGTTATGTAATAACAGATATTGAGCTTATCAATCTGAAACCAACTAAATGAAAGCTGTATTAACAATTTGACTCGAAGTACAGGGTAGCCGAAATTGTTGATACCTGAACGACAACTTTTCAACCGGAAGAGATAGAGAAAATCAATGACATATTACGATCTCCATTCTTAAAAAAACTGATAATGCCAACCGCATTCCTTTATCTCCTTTTGTTTCCGAGTTATAGGCCAGAACATTATCTCCGTTTCTGTTTGTGCTAGGATGTTGAAATTGAAACATTATACAGAAACTTTCTTCATATCAATCCAGTAGTGTATCCAATAGTTTTCTCCAAGAGAAAAAGAACACGACTTCTTGTTGTAGTTATAGGTCAGCAGGTAAACCTCTTGAAAATAACAAAGAACGCTACTGGATTGCTATTAAGAAAGTGTCTATACAATTTTTTTATTTCGAAATCCTAGGACGAACAGAAACTAACTAACCCTAGAACTAATCTCTCAAACAAGCCTATCGACAATAACAGCACAATTCATATTCCTATTTCATTTATTATCGGAAACTTCTATTTTTCATTACAAGGATCTGTGAAACATCTTCTTTACCCCTTTCTTATAATTTTCATGAAAATCTATCGAGGCGATAAAAAGTTATGCCGATTGAAAAATGTTTATCAAATGCATAAAACATCCTCTTTTTTTCAATATATAGTATGATTTAGAATCTCCAAAGTGTCCTGTATCTGCACTGAAAGCCTGTACAGGTTGGACAAAATTGGTGATACATGAACGACAACTTTTTAACCCTACGGAATAGAGAAAAATGAACGTCATTTCACGGTCGTCTTTTTAGAGAAACTGATAGCAATCAACTGCATTCCTCTTTTGTTTTCGAGTTCTTCTTCATTTAATGCATATCCATCAATGGGCGTTCGCGACCACATTTTTCATGGTTTCTCTATCTCTAGCTGTATGGATCAATGTCTGAATATTTTGTATACCTGTCCACTGCCTCACGTTCCGCAACCATGATATCCTCTTCCGTCCTAATCCTATCAGCTGAAGGAATTGATATTTATGGCCTAGCATCATTATTATATCGGCCAAATTTGAAATTTGCGCAATTTCATCTTTGGTCACTATCTCCGTTTCTGTTAGTGCTAGAATGTATTTAAAACCTCATAAAGACACTTTTTTCATAGCAATCCAGTAGCGTACTATGTATTTTCTCAAGAGGTGTCATTGCCGAGCATTTACATAAAGTTGTGTTTTTTCCTATGGAAACAATAGTTTATCATGACCCAGAAAGAATCATCTTTGTTATTCCGTTTAAAAAATTTAGAAAAATTATACAGGGTGGGCCATTCAGCCCCATATTTTTCTGAGTATGCTCCAGAAAATGCGTTGAAAGGTTATTAATTTGACACCAAATAGAAATTGGTTAGTATGAAAAGAATTGCAAAACTTTCTCAAAGAATCCAATGGAGTTTTGAATCTGGCTGCCACCTCGATTAGGGGTATGATCATAGACTCTTGATCTCGAGGTCAAAAGGTATCGGAATATTAACTCTTTCAAGCATTTTCTATAACTTACGCACGGGAATATTCGTCATTATGTACATTTTTGGTTTTTAAATGGGCCACCCTGTATGATGTATATTGTTTCCATAAGAAAAAAACACAACTTTATGTTATAGCTCAGCAAGGAAACCTCTTAGGAAAAAAACACATTGCGCAAATGCATGGCTATGAAAAAATTGTCTCTCTAAGGTCTATTTTCAACATTCTAGCACTAACAGAAACGGAGATAATGATCAAAGTTGAAATTGCCGAAATTTCAGTTGATGTCATTATCCATTCTCTGAAAGAGACGACCGCAATGTGCCATTGATTTTCCTCTATCTTTTTCGGTTAACAAGTTGTAGTTCAGGTATCACCTGTTTTGCCCACACTATACAATCATTCACAAAAGTCCTTGTATGAGAAGCGACTCTTTTATTTGATATATGAGACAATCGTCCTAAACAATTTCGACTCAACCGACAATTATCACCTCAAAATTTTCGTTTACTAATCAACGATATCACTTGAGTTGGACTAAAACTGGTCTCGGTCTGTCAGTTCTTATTAGTTTCATGTTATTGAAGTCTGAATCAGTTTTGGCGTAGAATAGGAATAATTTGCACAGGTAACTTCTGTTTCGGTATTTCGATCACTTACGAGCGCAAGCTCAGGTGACGAGTTGCTGGGGCCCGGGGAAAGGAACAAAATTCAATTAGGAATTCTCATGTCAAATAAATTGTTTGTGTTAATTAAGTATGGATTAAAATAAATAAATAAATAAGATGGAACTCATCAAATTAGTGAGTAATTAACTTTTTTTCCGACCTATCAACATTCAGTGTTGTAGATTTGTTTATTCTATGGTATCTTGTTTTCTAATGCTTGAAACTTTGAGACAAACTTCTCGTTTTATTCCTAAACTATGTAGCTTAGGAAATGTTGAAGCATATTTTTTTTCAGGAAAAATGTATCTTTTTTTTTCTGTCAAAGAGTTGAACGTTGGAAATGAGCCGTTCCATTTTGATGGTGGTGAGTAATTAACTTTGATTTTTCATCTACCCAAAATCCATTCATGCGTATTTTTCATTCAAGGAATATCTTTCATAATGGTTTAAACTTAAGAACTAAATCAAACTAGAATAAGAATGAAATTTAAAACAGAAAAATTATACAAAAAGTGCGTTTCAAAGTTTCGAACACCATTAAAAAATATTTCTCACGAAAAGCAGTTCCTATCAAATAAAGAAACCTACATAATTTAATGTTGGCAAAGATGAAAATTGAAAGTTAATTACCTACTCACCACTTTGAAGACTTTCATTATAATGAAACTACTCATCCCCAACATTTACTTCACTTATGGAACAAATTCTGCAGTAGAAAAGATTACCTTTGATTAAAACTATGCTTTACCTTCCTGGTCAGAGAGCAAAGACATTCGCGTTTTTGGATCTGAATATTGAAGGCATATCGAAGGACAAAGCGGATTATTTATCGAAATTAGCGGGCGAACTTGGCGTTGAAGTGATTCTACTTCAAGAAACACTTGTTGCCACAGAGGAAGGTCTTCGTGAAAGAGGAAATTTGAAAGGTTATGTACTAGTTGATTTTTTACTTAGTAAAATTTACGGTCTAGCCTGTTACGTGAAAAATTCTCTAGTAGATAATGTCGAACTGATCCAAAAAGGAGAATTCGAAGGAGTTTTTTTCATTTCATTCAAATTTTGTGACATTTCCGTCATTAATATCTATAAACCTCCAAATATTTCATGGCCAAGAAATTTCAATGTAAATGTTCAACACCCATCCATTTACTGCGGAGATTTCAATTCGCATCATGTCATGTGGGGTTATGATGTTAATAACAGAAATGGCATAGCTTTAGTGGACTGGATGGAAGACCATGATTACTTTTTAATTTTTGATGCTAAAGATAAACCCTCTTTTCATTCGTCTAGATGGAATAGAGGGTATAACCCTGATTTATGTATCGTTTCTTGTGATAACTCTGAACCTGTTGCAGTAAAGCGTAAAATTTTAGTTAATTTTCCTCGCAGTCAACATAGGCCCACGTTATTAACTTCAGGCAATGCGGTTTTTCTTGCTCCATGTTTACAAAAACCACGCTGGAACTTCAATAAAGCTGATTGGGTTCAATTCTCGAAAAAAATGATAGTGGTATAAGATGGATTCGACCCTCTCACGAAACTTACAGTAGATTCGTAGGTGTAGTTAAGGCCGCCGCGAAAAAGTTTATTCCGAGAGGTTTCCGCAAAGATTATGTACCTGGTTGGTCAGAAGAAACCGAAAATTTATACAACGATTATCAAAATTCCCCATCCCTGGAAAATTGTGAAAAACTGATGAATTCAGTTAATGCCAGTCGTAAAGAAAAATGGAACAGTGTAGTTTCGAGCATGAATTTCACGCATGCTAGTAGAAGTTCATGGGATATTCTGAGAAAACTAGGTGAGGCTACACCTCAAGTGATAACATCCACTAAAATTGATCCAATATTAATAGCACGTCGTCTCGTTGATGTTTCTAATTCAGTTGAAACCTCAAAATTAAAAGTCAAGGATATAAAGAAAAAATTACACAGATTTAGGAAATCAGCTCAAGCTGTAGAAAGTATATCGGAACCGTTCAATCTTGATGAACTGAAAGCAGCTATTAAACGCACGAAATCACGTAAAGCTGCGGGTTTCGACGGAATTTATCCTGAGTTTATTAAACATTTAGGAAAAAGGGCATTGAAGTGGTTGTTATCCTTTTACAATAACATTTTGTGTACTGGCAATTTTCCGGTTGAGTTTCGCAAAGCGAAAGTAATAGGCATTTTGAAAAGTGGAAAGAATCCTTCCGAAGCGAGTAGTTATAGGCCAATTAGTTTATTGAGTGTTTCTATGAAAATTTTAAAAAGGTTGATTTTCATCAGGATTGAACCTACTTTAGAGGATGTTCTTCAAAATTGTCAGGGCGGTTTCAGGAAAAATAGAAATTGCAATGATCAGGTTCTCAGTTTGACCACATTCATCGAATCAGGTTTCGATAATAAATTAAAAACAGGTTCAGCTTTCATAGATTTATCGTCTGCCTACGACACGGTATGGATAGATGGTTTGATCTATAAACTTTATACACATCTTAAATGTGGAAAGATGATTCGTTTATTAGAGAATATGTTGTCGGATAGAAGATTTCGTGTTTTTGTTGATGATAATAGTAGTAAATTCAAAATATTGAACAATGGTCTTCCACAAGGATCTGTTTTAGCACCCCTTCTATTCAATTTATATTTATGCGATATTCCTTGTACTTCATCTGAAAAATTCATTTACGCCGACGATATTGCACTCGCTTTCCGTCATTCTGATTTTAGAAGTATTGAGGAAAATTTAACTTCTGATCTGAAAATTTTGAAAAATTATCTTTTCGAATGGCGTTTGTGTCCCAATCCAAATAAAACCGAGGTTTCGTTATTTCATTTGAATAACCATCAAAAATTCAGAAAATTAAATGTCCTTTTCGGGAACTTTCCTTAGAAACATAATTTTACCCCCAAATACTTAGGTGTTAAATTAGATTCCTCTCTGAATTACAAAGCACATTTGGATGACTTACGAATGAAACTAAAAACGAGAAATAACATTCTACAGAAACTTGCTGGTACGTCATGGGGTGCTGACCCGACTACACTTCGCACAGCAGCCCTTGCCCTGGTTTTTTCCACCGCTGAATATTGTTGCCCTGTTTGGCTCAATAGTGTTCATGTTCAGAAAATCGATGCACAGCTCAATTTTTCAATGAGAATAATTACTGGAACCATCCGATCTACACCTATCCAATGGCTACCAGTGCTATCGAATATAGTTCCTCCCCATATTCGAAGACAGTCTGCAACTTGGAATTCTTGGAATAAATTCAATTCATTTCCGATTCTTTTCCGATACTTTCCTACGTTCCAGAAAATAGAATTCCAAGACTGAAATCTCGTAAACCTATTTGGTCGAATAACTTTCTGAATTCGAACTTCAGCTACAACGAAATCTGGAAATCCGAATGGGATGTATGTTCTTTATCTAATAAAGATCTAATATCTGATCCATCGAATAAAGTTCCTGGTTTTAAACCTTCCCAGGAGAATATGGTCCCTTCTTAATCGAATAAAAACAGGTCATGGTCGTACCAACAGCATGCTTTTCAAGTGGAATTCGGTTGATAGTCCTGATTGTGAATGTGGTGAATCAGAGGAAACAGTTTAACACCTGATTAATAATTGTTCGATTTATAAATTCCAAGCTTAGGTTCTTTTTGTTTCAAAATTTATTGTATTATTTTAGCTCTCTTATTCAAAAGAATATATATATATATACCTTCCATATTTCATGAAATAAAGAAATGATTCAAAGCTATGGAATAGAACGAGAGGTGTCTCAAAGTTTCAAGCATTATAAATCGAGATACTTTTTACAGAAAAAAACACATTCTATTGAATCAGGAAACATGCAACTGAATGTTGAAAAGATGAACAAAAGTTAATTACGCACAACATTGATGGGATTGATCATAATTAAACCTTTTTAACCAAAACAAATATTATACGTTATATTAAGTCATAAATACCATTATATACCCTTAAGTTTTCTATTCCTTCAATGCACGGTTGGAAAATCCGTTTCTGGACATCTTTAACGATTTTCGATGAAGAATATTATACCTCTGAAGAACAATAATGCTTTCGGAGTATAATATGAAAGTCCATGTTTTTGTTAGTTTGTTTATTTGTCTTCACAGAAATCGGGAAGCAAATGTCCGGTTTGATTGTGGAATTCATTCCAATATACCCAACGAAGAAATGGGAAAAATATAGAATTCTCAATTCTCATGAACAAGTTTTTATATGAACCATTTGATTTACGGCTTTCACGGACGACGCTAGATGAACTGCAAGAGATAGTGGAACTCGAAAGGGACATTTTTGTAGTGTAAGAAAATTTATACATAAAAGTCCGCGAATACATATATCTAACTCTCATCGAGGATAACCCTCGATAACCAATTTTAACATTTTCAATGCAATCCAAATCAATGTTCAATTTGAAGGGACCTCTTGACTGGTATGGAATGAATAAAAATAAAAATAAATATGACTGTTATCATTCCTGATAAAATATGTTTTTAAAGCATAGTTTTCTGAAGAATATTTCCCGAGATATGACGAGAGGTTGAAATACAAATTCAAGCAAGAAATAAAATTTACGATCTATCGTAACGAAGCGCTCTAACGCTTCGTCGAGTGCCTTTACTTCGAGATGTTTTAAGAGAGCACAATCGGCCTTCGACGACCTACGATTTACATTTGGAATAGGATCGTTAGATTAGGTACCCGAATCGGGGTAATAAGGAATTTTTGTCAGGAATTAGCTTAGCTCGAATCATTTGATAACTTGATTTTGTTTCAAGTTTTCTTCATCATGGGGGTTTTAAATTTTTCGATGTTGATAATAATTGTAATTATTATATGACTTAATTTTTCATACTGAGATTTTTTTGATTTTCTGTACTCACGTTCATCTGATGCACAAAATCCGCAAGTTAAAGCATCTTATGGAAAGTAGCATAATATAGTGTACAGGGTGATTGTTATTATTTTACTCAATAGCAAGCTCAGTTAATATTGGTCGTACAAAAAATTTAAATGAGCAAAATTGAAGTATTTTTCATAGGCATTCAGAATTCAGTACTAGGAAATGCAGTTATCGTAAACCTAAAAATTTGTTCTAAACTATTGTTTTTTATAGTACGTGATCAGGCATTCTAAGTTTTGTGAAACCCACCTTGAAAGTGGTTTTCCGACTATGATCACTTCAAATGAAAAAGGTCCCTCTTATTTGGGTCAATTTCTGTCTCGCCTTCGTGAATTTATCGAAAGAGCTAATCGGATCTACCAATTTATGAATTGTTTTCAATTTTGAGATGTCAAGTATAGCAGAGCGACTGTGAAATGTTTCCTGGAACATGTGGTATCTAAACAATAGATTGGGTACACAGACACTTGGGAGAACTGTTTACGTCTTTATTGGTAAGCTCATTGTTGTAATAATAACCTGAGGAGTCTAACACAAGTAGCCACTTTTTCCAACGGTCTTGCTCGCTTTTGTAAAACGGAAACATCCTTGAATTATTATTATTCAGTCTCCACCCTAAATCACCTAAAATCCCAGCCAATCATAGATGACTACTTTCCTTCTATCACCAATATGATTTTTAGTTTTTAGTTTTTCTGTATCCAGGGTTGTTGGTAGTATTATCAGGGCATTCGACATATACAGGACGTCCAGGAAAGTGTGAGAAATCTCTCGGATTCAGATAAAGTGAAGAAATAAGATGAAAAAATCCCATCATTTTTTCTTTCTAGCTGTCCTCACTACAGAAATACGGCCCCCCTAATGACGCCACTGGAAATCCATTTCACTGAATGAATTTTAAATTACGCAATATGATTAAATTAAAATATGATATGACGAACAGTGAGTAGTAGGGACCTCTTGAAATACTGACCTTTATTTAAAATTAGCTTTTTTAGTGTACCAGGGGCAGACTAGGTTGTACATTTGAAGCTTACATTATCCCTGTATGAAAAGGGATACCTTATCATACGTATGATTCGAATACCTTGAATATTAAGCTTAGGAAAAGGTACTCTTGTCCATTGTCGATAAAATGAGCCGTTCTCGAAAAACAAAATATCAAGAGAACTTAGTCTGCCCCTGGTAAACTAAAGAAGCTCGTTTAAATTGAAGGTGAGTGTTTTATGAGGTCCTAACTACTGTTCATTATAACGAACTAGCTCAAACCCGCGGCTTAGGTCGCGTAATATTTCAATTCAAAACAGTACTGATAGGTCCACAACCTCACATTCAGAACTCGTATCGAAGCAGATACATGTACTTGACTACGTGACAAAGCGATCTCGCTTAGATTCAATAATTTCTTGCATAATGCTGTAAGCTGTAACTTTGAAGGTATCAATTAGAAAACTATACGGTAAGGGGCATTTTTCATAAGGAATAAAAAATGTCGCAGATAACAATCACATTAATTTTTATAAGAATTCATTCCATGCCAGTCGGGAGTACTCTTCAATTTGAACATTATTTGAATTGAATTGAAAATGTAAAAAATGGTAATCGTGGGCTGTCCTCAGCAGTTGGACAAATGCCGTCGCGGTCTTTCATATAGAATTTTTCGAACACTACAAAATTGTCTCTGACTATGTTTCTCTATCCCTTATAGTTTACACAGCGTCGGCCTTAAAAGCCTGATAAAAACGACTTTTTCATAAAAACTCAATATTTTTTTTCATTTCTTCGTGACATAGGAAGGTAAACCCTACATGAAAATCTCCCATAATAAATTTTCTACATTATAGTGAAAGTTTAATCAAAATCGGTCAACTGGTTCCATAGAGGACAAACAAACACACAAACACACTGACATTCACATTTATATTAGTATATGAAGAGATTTTCTTTAAATCATACTGGGCAGTTTAAAATTTATTCCAGAAAACTACATTTTTCAGTGGCGTCATTTGGGAGGCCGTATATCCGTAGGGGGAGCCGCTAGGAGAAAAAATTATGGGAATATGTCATATAATTTTTTTAAACCATACATGATACAAATGGTGTAAAAAAAAGAGTATCCTTAGCAAACAAAAATTTTTCACGCGAAGTGTTGAATTTCGATATTCACAAAAATTAGCTGCGACATTGAAACAATGGAAGATCACTCTTTTCCATACAACCGTTCACAAAATACATTGGGACTTCTTGTACATTCCCGAAATCAAATGTCACCGCAATGACATCTCGATGACCTTGGCTGTTCCAACAGGCCAAAATTCAAAATGTGTTATAACGTTATAACGAATTTTTTTGAACGCACGTGCCTCAAGTAGGCTACTCGGAAAAAATGGCACGTTAGGATATTTTACTTTACAGTTATTGTTCAGAATGTAGGTGCCACCGAAGATATTGAATGAAGATACTCCAGTATTTTCTGACGAAATGCACAGGGTATTTTTTAAGGTGAAGTTTTTTTTTGACAGGTCGTAGAACTCATCAAAATCAATCATTCCAACTTCCATATTGCTCATACAGAATTTATTATAAAAAAATTTAAAGAAATTTTGAGCACTAATACTTTACAGAATACTTACTTCATTCCTCTGTTCATAAGATAATATATATATATAAATATATATATATATATATATATATATATATATATATATATATATTCTTTTGAATAAGAGAGCTAAACTAATACAATAAATGTTGAAACAAAAAGAACCTAAGCTGAGGTAAAAAAAGGAACGGGGTACCACAACATTCTTCGTATGATACTATAGTATCATACGATACTTTCATCACCAGTATCATACGATACTATAGAGCCAGGGAAAAAACCTCAGCCGAAAAAACCTGTCTCCCCGTTAAAAAAATAAAATAAAATTGTTGTATCTGAATATTCTATATAGAAGGACATCACGATCAGCGGGACGGCTCTTCGGAGGAAGGATTCCCAAACACAAACTCCAACCTGAAAATAAAAAAAGCCAGAACAGCAAGAGAATTCAATTTATACTTCATCAAATTGATCTGAAATTTTCAACCCATTGCAAAAATAAGTTTGATATATTGTGTATGGCTCTGATGCCATCTTGGAATTTATAAATCGAACAATTATTAATTAGGTGTTCAACTGTTTCCTCTGATTCACCACATTCACAATTAGGACTATCAACCGAATTCCACTTGAAAAGCATGCTTTTGGTACGACCATGACCTGTTCTTATTCGATTAAGAAGGGACCATATTCTCCTGGGAAGGTTAAAACCAGGAACTTTATTCGATGGAACAGATATTAGATCTTTATTAGATAAAGAACATACATCCCATTCGGATTTCCATATTTCGTTGTAGCTGAACTTCGAATTCAGAAAGTTATTCGACCAAATAGGTTTACGAGATTTCAGTCTTGGAATTCTATTTTCTGGAACGTAGGAAAGTAAGGAAAGTATCGGAAAAGAATCCGGAAATGAATTGAATTTATTCCAAGAATTCCAAGTTGCAGACTGTCTTCGAATATGGGGAGGAACTATATTCGATAGCACTGGTAGCCATTGGATAGGTGTAGATCGGATGGTTCCAGTAATTATTCTCATTGAAAAATTGAGCTGTGCATCGATTTTCTGAACATGAACACTATTGAGCCAAACAGGGCAACAATATTCAGCGGTGGAAAAAACCAGGGCAAGGCTGCTGTGCGAAGTGTAGTCGGGTCAGCACCCCATGACGTACCAGCAAGTTTCTGTAGAATGTTATTTCTCGTTTTTAGTTTCATTCGTAAGTCATCCAAATGTGCTTTGTAATTCAGAGAGGAATCTAATTTAACACCTAAGTATTTGGGGGTAAAATTATGTTTCAAAGGAAAGTTCCCGAAAAGGACATTTAATTTTCTGAATTTTTGATGGTTATTCAAATGAAATAACGAAACCTCGGTTTTATTTGGATTTCGACACAAACGCCATTCGAAAAGATAATTTTTCAAAATTTTCAGATCAGAAGTTAAATTTTCCTCAATACTTCTAAAATCAGAATGACGGAAAGCGAGTGCAATATCGTCGGCGTAAATGAATTTTTCAGATGAAGTACAAGGAATATCGCATAAATATAAATTGAATAGAAGGGGTGCTAAAACAGATCCTTGTGGAAGACCATTGTTCAATATTTTGAATTTACTACTATTATCATCAACAAAAACACGAAATCTTCTATCCGACAACATATTCTCTAATAAACGAATCATCTTTCCACATTTAAGATGTGTATAAAGTTTATAGATCAAACCATCTTCCATACCGTGTCGTAGGCAGACGATAAATCTATGAAAGCTGAACCTGTTTCTAATTTATTATCGAAACCCGATTCGATGAATGTGGTCAAACTGAGAACCTGATCATTGCAATTTCTATTTTTCCTGAAACCGCCCTGACAATTTTGAAGAACATCCTCTATAGTAGGTTCAATCCTGATGAAAATCAACCTTTCTAAAATTTTCATGGAAACACTCAATAAACTAATTGCCTATAACTACTCGCTTCGGAAGGATTCTTTCCACGTTTCAAAATGCCTATTACTTTCGCTTTGCGAAACTCAACCGGAAAATTGCCAGTACACAAAATGTTATTGTAAAAGGATAACAACCACTTCAATGCTGAATGTTTAATAAACTCAGGATAAATTCCGTCGAAACCCGCAGCTTTACGTGATTTCGTGCGTTTAATAGCTGCTTTCAGTTCATCAAGATTGAACGGTTCCGATATACTTTCTACAGCTTGAGCTGATTTCCTAAATCTGTGTAATTTTTTCTTTATATCCTTGACTTTTAATTTTGAGGTTTCAACTGAATTAGAAACATCAACGAGACGACGTGCTATTAATTTTGGATCAATTTTAGAGGATGTTATCACTTGAGGTGTAGCCTCACCTAGTTTTCTCAAAATATCCCATGAACTTCTACTAGAATGCGTGAAATTCATGCTCGAAAACTACACTGTTCCATTTTTCTTTACGACTGGCATTAACTGAATTCATCAGTTTTTCACAATTTTCCGGGGATGGGGAATTTTGATAATCGTTGTATAAATTTTCGGTTTCTTCTGACCAACCAGGTACATAATCTTTGCGGAAACCTCTCGGAATAAACTTTTTCGCGGCGGCCTTAACTACACCTACGAATCTACTGTAATTTTCGTGAGAGGGTCGAATCCATCTTATACCACTATCAATTTTTTTCGAGAATTGAACCCAATCAGCTTTATTGAAGTTCCAGCGTGGTTTTTGTAAACATGGAGCAAGAAAAACCGCATTGCCTGAAGTTAATAACGTGGGCCTATGTTGACTGCGAGGAAAATTAACTAAAATTTTACGCTTTACTGCAACAGGTTCAGAGTTATCACAAGAAACGATACATAAATCAGGGTTATACCCTCTATTCCAACTAGACGAATGAAAAGAAGGTTTATCTTTAGCATCAAAAATTAAAAAGTAATCATGGTCTTCCATCCAGTCCACTAAAGCTATGCCATTTCTGTTATTAACATCATAACCCCACATGACATGATGCGAATTGAAGTCTCCGCAGTAAATTGATGGGTGTTGAACATTTACATTGAAATTTCTTGGCCATGAAATATTTGGAGGTTTATAGATATATAATGACGGAAATGTCACAAAATTTGAATGAAATGAAAAAAACTCCTTCGAATTCTCCTTTTTGGATCAGTTCGACATTATCTACTAGAGAATTTTTCACGTAACACATATATATATTAGACTGTTTAAAAAAAAATCGTCACTCTTCGTTTTCACGAAACCCCCCCCTAATTATCTTCAGGGTATCGAAAAGAGACCTCTATGAAAATATGAGCTTCAAATAATAATATTTAGACGTCGCTCATCAATTATTTCTATTTTTCCTACTAATAGCAGGGAAAAAAATTCTTTTTTCAATAAAAAATTCCTAGAACAGAAACCAATAGACGGATTTCATTGTGTGATACATTTTCGTATAGACAATCAGATACTCTATAAAAATGACTCTTACGATATTTCGATAAAACGGCTCCTTCAAAAGTTATTCCATTCGATGCTAATATTGAGGTATTTTTGAAGAAAAAAATTATTCAAAAAAATCGATTCTGTTTGTTTTCACGAAATTCTATTTCTAATTATCTTCAGGGTATCAAAAAAAGGAGTCTGTGAAGATATTAGCTTTGAATATTAATATTTAGAGGTCGCTCAGCGATGAGTTTTAATTTCCGATGTTGATAGCAGGAAAAAATTTTCTTTTTTCAATAAAAAAATTTTTCTTCACGAACCAGTTGACGGATTCCATTGTGTGATACATTTTCGTGTAGGGAACTAGATACTCTACGAAAATGTCCCATACGATATTTCGATAAAACCGCTCGTTCAAAAGTTAATCGAACTTTTTCTTCAAAAATACCTCTATATTAATACCTTATATTGAGGTATTTCGGAAAAAATAATTCGAATAAGTGGTTTTATCGAGATATCGTATTGAACATTTTCGTAGAGTATCTGGTTTCCCTACACCAAATGTATCATACAGTGGAATCCGTCTATTGGTCCGTAAACAAAAAATTTTTTTATTGAAAAAAGAATTTTTTTCCTGCCATCAGCAGCGAAAATAGAAACTATCGATGAGCGACCTCTAAATATTAATATTAAAAGCTAATATTTTCACAGACAGCTTTGTCTATGCCCTGAAGATGATGAGAAGGCGGGTTGCGTGAAAACAAGTAAAGTCGATTTTTTTGAATAATTTTTTTTCTTCAAAAATACCTCAATATTAGCATCGAATCGAATAACTTTTGAAGCGGCCGTTTTATCGAAATATCGTAAGGGACATATTTGTAGAGTATCTGATTGGCTACACGAAAATGTATCACACAAAAAAATCCGCCTATTGGTTTGTGTTCTAGAATTTTTTATTGAAAAAAGAAATTTTTCCCCTGCTATTAGTAGGCAAAATAGAAATAATTGATGAGCGACCTCTAAATGTTATTATCTGGAGCTGATATTTTCGCAAAGGTCTTTTTTCGATACCCTGAAGATAATTAGGGGGGGGTTTCGTGAAAACAAAAAAAGTCGATTTTTCTGAATCAGTCTAATATAATATATATATATATATATATATATAAATATATATATATATATATATATTCTTATGAAAAAGAGAGCTAAAATAATACCTTAAATGTTAAAACAAAAAGTACCTAAGCTGAGGTAAAAAAAGAACGGGTTATTATAACATTCTTTGTATGATAGTATAGAATCATACGATACTATCAACACTAGTTTCATACGATACTATACAGCCAGGGGAAAAAACCTCAGCCGAAAAAACCTGCCTCTTGTAAACAAAATAACATAAAATATCAAATATCAGGAAAATCTTGAAAGACATCAGTGTGATCATCTTCATGTTATCCGTAGATGGGCTCGGATACACAGATTCTTCCCAAAACGACTCGTAATTCTTAATCTGAAATGAAAAACGACAAAAGCAGAAAAGAAACCGATTATTCAGGATAAATCGAATGCTTTTTGGAAATGCATTTGCTACTTTAAAAAAACATCAACATTAAGATTTCTTGGCCAAATAATGTTCGGGGTTTATAAATATTTATGACAGAAATGTCACAAAATTTGAAAGAAATGAAAAAAAAATCCATCAATTCCCCTTTCCGAATCTGTTGAATGTTACGAAAGTGATAATTTTTCAACATAACATGCTAAACTTGTAAAAAATCAATTAATACATGACCTTTCAACTGTCCTCTTTCACGAGGATTTTTTTTTGTTGCCGTGTGGGTTTCTTGCAGAAGAATCCCTTTGATACCATGTTCATCAGTTAATTTGGAGACGTAATCACACTATCCTTTCGAAATTCCTTCGATATTCAAATTCAAAATCCACAAATTGTTGCTGTCTGGTCGTGAGGGTTTTTTCAAACCAGATACGACCTTCCAGGTGATGATTTTTTCGGCACTTCAGATGTTTGAAGACCGCTACGGGACCCCAATGAAAGGCAATCATCTCCCATAGATAAACCAAACATGTTAAAACACAAGAAAACAGAATATTTTTCAGGAGCAAAAACTAAGACATATTACGAGAATTGTCATTCTGACAATAAAATAATAATAATCACCTGTTATGAATCAATGCCGCGCGTTTTTAGGAAGTTGAACACCAAATAAAATACTCACTCGACTTTTCTGCGATCTGTTCAACGCACTTGAATTTTTAGTAAACATGTAGAATTATTTTTTCAACTTCTATCTCCCGATTTTTCTGGGAGAAATAGTTAATTCCAAAGTGAGTACAGAATAATTTCCTTGTTAAACAAAAATTCACAAATCCAGCGATAAAACTCGTCTAAATTGTTTTCATGAATTGGTCGTAATGATCATTGTTCGAACAAATTGAATTCACACCATCGAATTCGATCAATTTGAAATATATCAACAGGTCACTATTAGACTTCCAACGAGCAACATGCCGTCGAAAAGTGGAACCAGCTCTGATGTTTACGTGCAAAAAGTGCTCCAAAGAAGTAAAAACTTACGTTAACTGTGGTAATTGCAACACAAATTATCACCCTAGTTGTGTTTTGAAAATTAGTGGCATACGTCAATTCTGATGGAGTTTGTAATTTGCTGTTCAAACATAATCGACAATAACTGCCAATGCGAAAAAAAAGATGAAGAAATCGCGCAGCTCAAGAGGAGAATATCCAATATAAATGAAATCCGTATATGATAAATCCATGGTGGAAAACCCGAGGATAATAATATTGGGGCCCCCAGTGGAGAAGATATTTCAGCGGCGATCGAATATGAGAAGGAGAAATGTGAGTCTGCATATAAAGATATATTGTTGATACAAAAGGACATATTGATAGCGGAACTAAATGATAAAATCGAAATCCTTAAAAAGCAGGTGAAACTACTTGAAAACTTAGAATCCTCGAGGGGTATTGATCAGAGTTCAAAGAAAAAACGTAAAAACAAAAAACCGGACCAGTATACAAAACAATAAAAAATAGATCCTTATCAAGTTCAACGAGTGAGAAAACTACATATGATGCAGCAGAAATTCAGCCGTTGACGTCCGAGAGAGAAGAGAATAATGAGGGAAAGGAACAGAATTGGACAATTGTCAACAATAAGAAGAGTAGGTCAAGTAAATCGAGTAGAAGTCCCATTGATGATAATAATATGACAGCTGATACAAGGAATAAGGTTATAAATGTAAACATTACAAACAAATCCAAATCCGGAACACAAAACTTCGAAACCGAAAAGACATCACTGGAATATAATAGGTGAGAATAGGGACAATCCGATCAAAGCGATTGGCAAAAAGACAGCACTATTTGTTTCAAGGATAACCCCCAACACAAAAGTAGAGGATTTTGAAATTATGCTGAGAAAAAATTTTAAAGAAGCAGAGTGCATAGCACTGAAGTCAAAAATGCCAGATAAATACAGTTCCTTTAAGGTCACTATCGACGAGTCAAGCATAGAAAAAGCTAAAAACTCCAACTCTTGGCCTGATGGAGCTTACGTATCGAAATTTTTTCTGAAGAAACTGACAAGGCATAAATAATGAATTTATTCCCGATAAAATTCATATCACTAAAGACGATCAAAATTTTGACCATATAAATTTGATACATTTAAACGTTCAATGTATCAGAAACAAGATAAATGACTGAGAGATTTATGCTCAACCGATAAAGTTTGACGTGATATGCCATTCTGAACATTGGCTCAGGGAGGAGGAATCTAAAGGGATGTGCATTGACGATTGGTATGTTAGACATGCTTTCACGAGGCAAAAATCAAGACATGGAGGAACAATGATACTGGTCAATTCCAAAATATATTGTTCAGAGTGCTCAATCATTGAGGATATAAGGAAAAAATCCATAGAGATTCACTGCGAGTTGTCAGCTGTGAAACTTCTTGCAACCGGTTTCATTATTAGGTATATGTATTTACTCATCACCATCTAGAAACCTCGATATGTTCATTTCAAACTTGGAATCAATCCTCAATTGCTTCAGTGTTGATAAAGATAGAGTAATAATATGTGGGGACTTTAATGTTAAGTTTGGTATGAGTTGTGATGTTGATTTTGTTTTAGATAGGGAGGCAAAAGCAGTTTTGATCTTTTAGCATCATTTGGTTTCAAACAAAAGATATTTGAACCTACCAGAAATGAGAATTGTATTGATAATATATTCGCAAATTTGACACTCATAGTGAAATCATGGGCGTGATAGCAACAGAGTTCTCAGATCATGATGCGCAGTTCTTGCAGGTAAGCAACTTAGTAATGAACTCTAACCATTCTCACAGACCATTCAGGCCTCTAACTCAGAGAGGTTTCAATACTATGCATAGCGTACTTGAGAATGTCGATTGGAATTTCATAAATACTGAGTCAAATTGCAATGAATGTTTTCAACAATTTCATGACGTAATTGTAGATATATTCAAGTTTTCATTCCCATTACAAAATAAGAAGGTGAATAACTCAAAAAATAATTGCGGTTGGTTCACTCAGGACCTTCGACAGATGAGATCATCATTGCTACTTGTTCGGGAACTGTTCGCAGAATATAGATCGGAAAATCTCTTAAGTATTAGGAAAACTCTGACTAGGAGGTACAGAAGGGAGATAAAGACAGCCAAAACCTCTTTCTTTGATTAAAGAATAAATCAATCAGACAATAAGTGTAGAACAGCCTGGAAATTAGTAAATAACCATTTGCAGAAAACAAGGTCTTCGAATCCTATAAAAATTGCTCCAGATATACTAAACCATTATTTCTCTCCACGATTCCGGAAGAAATTGTATCACATCTTCCTGAACCTACTGTTGAATTTGATAATTCATTTAAAAAACATGTTCCGCCAAACATAAAGTTTAAATTCCGTGAGGTGAGTTTCAATGAGGTGCGTGAAATAGTGAAAAATTTGAAGAATAGCCGAAGCACCGACTACTACGGTCTCTCAGTTCAGATAATTGAATCTAACATAAACGCAATCATTCTTTCCCTCACTAAACTGATAAACAGGTGTTTGACAACAGGATGCTTTCCAAAATGCTTGAAAATTTCCAAAGTAATACCTATTCACAAAAAAGGTGATCGTAGTGATATTGGTAAATATAGGCCCATTTCACTGGTTCCAATATTCTCTAAAATTATTGAAAAAGTACTAGCCACCCAAGTAGTAAACTACTTTGAGGAAAATGATGTCTTTTCAAGTAGTCAATACGGTTATAGAAAAGGCAAAAATACGATTCAAGCAATTATTAGTTTTGTGGAATACACTATTGAATGTTTTGAACAGGGAAAACATTGCTTGGCCTCATTCATTGACCTGTCGAAGGCATTTGACTGTGTTGCTGCTGAGAAGCTTCTTTATAAGCTCAAGAAATATGGTTTCGAATTATCAGCAATTAGTCTAATCCAATCGTTTTTAAGCGACAGGAGGCAAGTGGTTTTTGCAGATGGAATTTATTCAGGTTTGAGAGACTTATTCATTGGAGTTCCACAAGGTTCCAATCTCGGACCCGCTTTATTTTTAATTTATATCAACGATCTGCCTGATTATCTTCCTGAAGTCAAGACCACACAGTTCGTTGATGATACTACCGTTGAGATTGGGTCGGGAGATATTGGGAATCTACGTGAATTGGAGCGAGTTATCCTTACGGGGGCTCTCGAGTAGTTCGTAGCCAATAGTCTCAGCATGAATGAAAGCAAGACACAATCACTAATTCTGAGTATGAGATTGGGGAATGCTAGAGACAATAATGTAGTGAAATTTCTGGGAGTACATCTAGATGCTTCACTCACATGGAATGCTCATGCGGATGAGCTGACTTCTACTCTCAGCAGAAATATATTCGCTTAAAAAAGTTCTTTCAAACTCATTATCTGAAAGAACGCTGTGGTCGGTTTACTTTGCTTTGGTAGAGACTAGATTAAAGTATGGGGTAATTTTGTGGGGAAATTGTGCCCAACGGGAGTCAGTCTTTAGACTGCAGAGACGTGCAGTTAGGATTATAGCTGGAATAGGTTTTAGAGAATGTTGCAAACAAGTTTTCAAGAGACTAGAACTACTTACATTTCCATCAATCTTCATACTTGAAAACTTACTTTATATTCATGGTAGTGATAAAAAACTATTGTTTGCAATCTGACATACACCATTATAATACAAGAGATAAATATAACATCAGACAAAATTTTCTGAGATTGAAAAAATCTCAAAAAAGTCCAGAGTACTGTGCGATTTCACTTTATAATCGACTACCCCTTAGACTTAGAACCTACCAAAAGCCAAATTTCAGAAAGAATTGAAGAACATACTAGGCAGCAATGTATTTTATTCAGTAGAGGAGTTTGTGTCATTTTGAAACACTTGATTTCTTTTCTGACTTTGTATAGTTGACATTTATTTGTCTGTCAGTCCTACTAAGTCTGTGCTAGTGTCCTTTTTATTTATACATTTTAATGTGTAACTGTTAATTTATTATTTTATTTATACACCTAATTTATTATTTTATATATACACTTAATTTATTTTTTTATTTATTCATTCATTGTGTGGCTTCATTGTGCGGCTTCTTATATGTACCTAATTTATCAATGCGGCATTTATCTACACTGCTCTTGCAACAAAACTCCCTATCTACTCTGGTTGTAGCGTTGTTTTATGTCTTATGTGACTTTGAATTTATATTTGTTTCATTATGCCTATATATATATATATATATATATATATAATATATATATATATATATATATAACAAAAAATTTAGTCATCGGGTATGTGGTCAATTTTCTTTCAAACAGTCAAAATGATCTGCGATTATCTTTATTCTCAATATTTCGTTGACCGTTGTCAACTTCCTCAGGAGAAACTGTAATACATGAAATGTATATTCGTCGACAATACAAGAGAAAATGGCATTACTCACAAGATGTACAAAACACTAACTATTTAAAATGTAATCGCCATTGGTAATAAAATTTAATAAAACTACTCAGGACATCGGACAAGTGAACATCATTCATCAACAAGGTAAAACAATTTTTTTTTCTTCCTTTCCCTGTACACACGGAATGTTCTTTGAAAATCTCACATCAACACCCTCTTTGAGTTAACAATTGAACTAATTCAAACTATTCAAAATGCCACTGTAAATCACACTCATCTGGTCAGTATCTGATTTAAAGTTCACTGCATTTGGGTGTCTTCTAATCTGCAACATTTCCAAGAATAATCTATTTCTATAATTTGAATTTACCTCCAACACATTGATATCCTCAAACTCAAAACTGAAACTATGCCCCGTCTCCTGACAGTGTTTCACTAATGCGCATGAGTTTTTTCCAATGCGGTAATCACTCCGATGTTGAGTGATTCTTTGTTTAAGCCATTGTTGCGTTTGACCCACATAACACCCATCACAATGTCGGCATGAAATTCTATATACTGTGTCAGTGCATAATTCTTTTGGTGTTTTTTCCTTAGTCTTTGAAAAAAGGTTTCCTACCTTCGCCAAATTATATTTCGCAAGTTTGATATTTTCAAACCTATTCAAAACCTTTGCTAAATGAGGCGTTAATTCCTTCACGAAGGGAATCTTTCTGAATTTGTGATTGTCCGTTTGTTGTGTGGCTGTTATCGACGTTGACTCTCTTTTATGTATTAACCTGTTTAGGATATGTTTAGAGTAACCGTTATTATGAAAAATTTCAAACAATTTTCGTAAGTTTTTCTTTATCAGCGATTCATCAGAGATATAACAAACTCTATTTTTTAATTCCTTCACCGTGTTTTAATTTTTGACTGTAAGTATGCTGGGAATGAAAATTTATGAATCTGCCTGATGCAGACTGTTTTTGATACCAGTCTAGAATGATCTTATTATCTCCATCTCTTATTACACGTGTATCTAAAAAGGGTAGGCTGTTGTCACTTTCTATTTCCATCGTGAATCTCAAATTTGCATTGAACCCGTTGAATGTATCCAAGACGAACGTTTTTTTGTCTGCTGGAATTGCGCAAATTAAATCGTCAACGAACTTATAGAAAAAGGGTATATGGAACTTTATTGTGTTCAAAATTGTGTCTAATAGATGATCTAAAATGATAGTTGCTAAAATAGGGCTTAATGGTGAGCCCATTGGGGTGCCGAATATTTGTGAATAAAATTTCCGTTGAAAACAAAATATGTGTTTTTAAAAATAAACTCAACAATCCTGAAAAAACTTCCTTTGGTCAAGGTAGTGTGTGTTTTATCAAATCCCAGTTTTTTCGCAGAATTTCAAGTGTAAGGTCTAACGGGATATTTGTGAAGAAGGACACCACATCCAGTGAAATCAGAATATAGTCTTCTTGTAAAGTTAAACCCTTGATTTTATCCACAAACGCAAAAGTATCTTTAATATTGTATTCGTTTCTTTCTTGGAATGAAACCTTCAAAATGTCAGCGATGAATTTCGAAATTTCATATGTAACTGAATTAATAGAACTAACAATAGGACGCATAGGAACATTCTCTTTGTGCATTTTAGGTAGGGTATAAAGTTTAGGATGGTTCGCGTTATATATTGTTAGGAATTTTTGTTGTTGATCTGTTATCTCCTTTGATTTGTGTAGTCTTTTTAATAACTCATTGAATTTTTTCTGTATTTAGCTGTAGGGTCCCCATTCAAAGTTCTGTAAGTTAATTTTTATATGGTCGAGAAAAATTTTCTACCGTA
>JAVSIQ010000404.1:0-102188 GCA_038502775.1 Hippodamia convergens
AACTGTACGTAAACATTCGAATTATTTTGCTGATTATAGCAATAGTGACTCAACTAGGAGAACCCATAATTTTTTTTCATATTCATAATTTTTCGAATACCGAGCAGAGCACTTTATATTTTAACTATTATACAGGGTGAGTCGGAGGAATGGACCAAACTTCAGGTGTGTATTCTGCAGTTCGAAATAATTCCAAAAAACTCACATGTTGTTATCCGATTCTCATTTGTTTTCGAACTATATGGTAATTAGAATATTTAAATAAGGTCAACTAATATTCAGGTCAAGAGTTTCTCGGACTATGGATTGGTCGCTGTGGTCGTATTAGTTGCCTCCAAGATCTCCAAACCTCACACCATTGAACTATTGTTTGTGGCTGCTTCAAGAACGAGGTATACAAAGTTAAAGTTGACACTCGGGATGCTCTAATTCGATGCATTAGAAATACGGCATTTCTTTTTAAAGAAAATCACGAATCAATCAGAAAAGCATCGAGAGCCCTTCGCAGACGAATGTGTTTCGAGGTTAATGGCGGAATTTTCGTGCATTTATTGAAATTATGTTATAAATGAAACTATGTTAATATAGAGAATGTTTGTTTTTTATAATGAAGCTGTAGTTTGAGAACAAATGAAAATCCGATAACAACATGTGAGTTTTTTTATATTACTTCGAGCTAAAGAATACACACAACACCTGAAGTTTGGTCCGTTCCTCCTGACTCACCCTGTATATATTTTCACATGAAATCTTCTCCCAACTAATATAAGAAAAATAAGTTTGTAGACCTGGGGACGACGGTATCGTGAGGTTTACCAGGTTGCTCGGAGAACTCTCACTTGGTCAACCTTGACGTGGTGTGAGGGCTTGTAGTAGCGGCAATGACCTTTGTACCCCAGCATCGAGAAGGTACTTGGCGAGCAGCGAAACTAAGACTGACTACTTGCTCCACTATGACAAGAATATTATAGTTCATCCTCCTCTCCTATATCACCTTCTTTGAATGACTGATTGATTAGGATGGTAATAGGTTTCTTTATTTGGTGGATGCTTTCTTTGATTACATTCATAGGTACCTCATCATGACCACATGATTTCTTATTTTTTAAAGATTTCACAGCTGATACAACTTCATTTTCTGTGATTTCGAACATGAAGAAAGATCTTTCATTTTCTAACAATATTACCAATGATGTGACCATTTATTCCATTACTGTTTTTGACAAGCTGTTGTGATATGGTCTCTGAAATGTTTACAAAAAAACTATTAAAATCATCAGCAATAGTGGTTGGATCCATATTATACAGATTTTCTTTTTTATTAGAACCAGATAGATCTTCGATGATTTGCCAAGTTGTTCGGATTTATTGATGGAGTTGACAATTTTTTTAGTTGAAGATGATTGTTTCGCCAATGACAAAGCATGTTCGTATTTCTTTTTGATCTTTTTGTATGTATCAAGAATATATATATATATTTATATCTATATATAAATAATATATATATATTATATATATATAATATATATATAATATATATATAATATATATATAATATATATCCGCTCTATAGCGTTAAACGCCTTGCGGTGCCCAGTCTCCATCTCTGTCTATTTTCCCAATCTCCTGGTCTAAGACCTCTTTCAGACATTGCTTCGATCACTCCCTGTATCCAAGTTACTTTCGGTCTACCCCTTTCCGTCTCTCGAATGGACTCCAGTTCATAATTTGCTTCGGTATCCTTTCTTCGCCCATTCTCCGTACATGGCCATACCAGCTGAGTTGTTTGATTTTGATATCATCGATTATAGTGGTGTTTGCATTCATTATCTCTCTTATTGTGATGTTTCGTATATGTTGAAGTCGAGAGATCCGAGCTGATCGTCGCCAATAATCCATTTCTAGGGATAAAGTCTCTGCATTATTCTTGATGTTAGTTGCCATGTTTCACAACCATACAGAACAACACTCTTGAATACAGTGTTGTATATTTGACGTTTCTTTTCATGTGATATTTTATTCGACCATAATATTGAATTTAAGGCACCAATTATTTGTTTTCCTTTATTATTCTTTCTTCTATCTCTGTTTCTGTTCGGCCAGTACTAGTGATTTTTGTTCCTAAGTATGTATACTCTGTTGTGGTTGGAATTTAGTCTACCATCTTGCAGTTGAAAATCCTCTGTATCTGAGCCGACACAAATAAACTTGGTCTTCTGCATATTCACACTTAATCCCCATTTTTCATATTCCACTATCAAGCGACGAGTCATAAATTCTAGATCATCTTTGTCCTGGAGACAACGACCTGGTCATCAGCGAAATGTAAAGTATACAAAGTCGTCTGATCACTCAGTTTGATCCCCATTTGATGACATGATCTTCTCCAGTGTTTTAGTGCTTCGTCCAAATAAATTTTGAACAGAGTTGGCGATAGGCTGCAACCTTGCCTCAATCCTTTCGATATGTTGAAGCTAGAGGATAACTGATTGTTAACTTTAACCCTTGAACTGGAATTTTCATAAAGCTGTTGATATACAGTACAAGGTACGGCAGAAATAATCACTGAGGAACATATTGAAAAAGCCATAAGATCTATGAAAAACAAGAAGGCTACCGGACCCGGAGGAATCCCAGCCGAACTGATTAAAAATGGAACAAAAAAATTACAAGATATGATGAATGATCTCTTTAACAAATACCTGAATGGTAAAAATCCTCCCAATGAATGGAAAGAAGCGTGGATAACCCCTCTAGATAAAAAAAGGCAATAAAAGTGATTGTAAAAATTATCGCTGTATATCAGTAACTAGCACATTCAGTAGGTTATACGGTAAAATTTTGAAAAACCTGATAGAGCAAGAATACCAGCCAAATGAATTAGAAGAGCAGGCTAGATTCAGAACGCACGGAGAAGAAGATGGCAACTAACAGGAACACTTATTTACTGTTTGTTGACTTAACAAAAGCAAATGATAGTGTACCCATCAAGAAACTCTGGCAGGTGCTAGAAAGGTCGTCGGTAAACGTAACACTAATAAGAGCAGTTCAACAGCTTTATGAAAAATAATAGGTTCACTTGATCTTTTAATGCAATTACATCAGGAGGTGGTTTGAACGAACAGCCTGATTTAGCCCTTGTAGTAGTCTGAACAGTTGGAAAGCAAGAATTAAAATGTCTATTGAAGGTTTCTGAAAACTCTAACCATTTTTCATTTACTTCTTCATGATTTTAAAATTCATGTTACTCCAATCTTCAGAAGCAAGTGCTCTGATGAACACTTCAAGAGAATTAGCATTAATTATACGTGTAGTGAGTTTTTCTCGTGCAAACTTTGGGGATGCAGAATTAAAGGAGAAAATTTGAGCTAAGTGATCAGACAAATGTGTCTGAACAACAGTAACATTATCAATATTAGTAATTACATTATCTATACAGGTTGCAGAGTCATTAGCAATACGAGTAGGTTCATGTATAGTTGTTCTTACACCAAAACTATCCAAAATATCTTTGAATAAACGTGATTCTTTAGAATCGAGCAAAATATCTTGAAATATATTGAAGTCTCCTGCTATAATTATGTTCACCTTTTCCATTAATGCCTTGTCTAATATGATTCTAAGCTTTTCAATAAACAAGTCAATATCACCAGAGGGTGATCTATATATACATAATATCATAACTCTTGTATTACACGTTTTAATTTGAACACATGAACATTCAAATACTTTGGGTATACTATGTGATTCAAAATATTTGTTAGGATCACATGTAAGATTGTGTCTTGCATATATTGCACTTCCCCCATGTTTATTAATTTCTCGACAAGAACTTGAACATAACCTATATCCATCAATTTGATAGTTCTGAAGTTGTTCTACGCTCTTCCAATGTTCTGTGACAGCAATGAGGTCAGCTTTATGTTCCCTGGCAAATGACTCTAGCCCAAGTAAACTTGTACCTATGGACTGAATGTTTTGATGAATGACACAAAATTTTTGAACATTCACATTATTTGCTTCATGTTTTCTAAATCTTTTTAGCTCACTTCTTTTTTCTTGGCTAGGCTGTATAAAAAATTACTCACATAAACTCCTTCAGGCCATAATTTAGGATTACGAACTTTTTCTAGTGATAATTGTGGCACAGTTACTATGTACGATTTATATATTTCAGGATATTTAGAATACCCCATTTTGACATGAGCCTCTTTGATGTTGTTTTCTGACAGGTGCTTTTCAATTGCATCGACATTGCTTTCTACGTGCACTCGGCTTCTGTACACCGACATCATTTTTTGAACCCCTTTCAAAGTGGATGTGGCATTACTACCCACAATTTTTGGCCTTCGTTTCTTTTTGTAGACTTTCTGGAAACCATCCTCATCATCATTATTTTCAGATTCGGGTGGCTTATTGGTCCCATGTTCAACTGTGGTTGCCTGATGATCCCTATCCTTAGCTCTTCGAGAATTTTTCAATAAAGGTGCCATGTTTACGAATTTGATTTTGTTTATTTGATATTAGTACTGACTATGGCGGTTGAGGTACTGGCATCGTAGGTGCCTGTAGTTGGTTTTCTGACATTATATTAATCGGTGCTGTCGCCATCTGTGTAGAGGTAGATGAACTCTCGTCGTTTCCATTTGAGTCACCGCAGTTTGGTATCACCAGCTTCGGCATAATAAGATCATTTCCAAATATACATATTTATGTGTTTGTATTTAGAGTTTTTATTCATGAAAACTTATTATTTATTTCAATAATTTTTACATTCAAGTGTGAATCTGTACCTTTTTCATCTTCTGACATAGTATGTTTCATCTAGAGCCCTGATGATGCAAAAATAAATTTGCGAAACGTTGGCCACTACATAAAGTGATTTCTTAATTATCCTACGCTTCCTTACCCCAAAAAAAACCAGCAATATATTGGATAATTTTTTGGAACGAAAATTTAACCCTTAACCACTAATCATACGTCTCAGAGACGGCTCGACCTCTTCCCATTGGTCAGATAAATCGTTATCTTTTTATGTTCAAATTCAATTTTTTGATAAATCAGACGTACTTTTGGAACAAAGCACAACTAACTAAAATTTTTCGTCAGTCATTGAATTCCAACTTTTCGAAAAGTGTTGGGCTGGCAGAATTTCTTGGCCTTTGAATGAAAAAGGAGAAAATTTCAACGGCAGAAAGCAGTACGAATCAAGCATTCCAGGAGTGATGCACATGGTCGCACAGATCGGTTTTACAGCTGATGATGGCTTGGCTGTACTTCGAAATTATCACAGTTTCGCTGCTCTGCCGACAATCGAGATAGCGGTTAATACTTGATGACAGTGGAAGAAACTCAGTACATGCTTGATAATCAAAATTGAAACTACCAAAATTCATACGGAAATATTCACAATAGGAACAATTTCGCATTTGAATTTCATAAGTCGAATGTAAATGCAGAAATTACGTAAATATTGTGAACACTTCTCTTCTCGTTGGGTATGATTTATATCGTTTGAATTTTCGCTGTTAACGTATGTGTTTGTTGGGTTGCGTCCATCCTATCAAGCATAAGGGTCATTTTTGCATATCACCGTAAGAAAAACATGGATGATTCGCGACTACGCGACGTATCGACACAATCGCCATAATGGAATCGCCCAAATATCTCCCAAACCTGGGCATTTTTCCTATTCGCTATATACTTTGTTGGTGTTTTATGCTGAAATACCACAATTTTTTCATAAATTATGTTAATCGGATATAGAAACTTCATTGATGTGAAGTTTCATCTGAACCCGTTCGGTAGTTCTTACGTGAAAGAGTAACAAACATCTTCACATCCTCACAAACTTTCGCATTTATAATATTAGAAGGATGTATGTATGTATTTTCCATGCATTCTAGGTTTCAGTGAAACCGCTCAGAAGCTACTTGAAGCTTGTGCGAGTTAGAATGATGGGTGTGTTCTGTGTAGGCTTTGTTACTGTGTCCCGACGCCACCTTAGGCACAGCACTGTTAATTGTTTACCCAACAGTGAATGGTTCGGCGCGTTCTCCATACCAGAAAATTTCTTCCCTGGCGGAGACTCGAACCCCGACTTGCCGGTTGCCGGGTCGGAGTCCAGAGCCCTATCCACTAGGCTACACGCCTACATCCAAAGTTCGTTGGCGATAAATGTTGAATATTCTTCTATTGATTTTTATTTCATTTTCTAGACTGAAGAATTCAGCTTTCTGTCACCCATATCAGTTTTGAGAATTTTGAGATTCATCTTCGGTATGTAATCATTTATAACAATTTCTACAAGTATTATCAGATACAAGCATAACCTTTCATTTCCATAACTGTTGCCAGTTGTCATTCAGTCAGAGGCAGAGCACGGATCAAATGTCAAATGTGTGTTATTGTGTTGTTGTGTTTTTGTTGTTTTTCGAAAACGAAGTTTAAAGAGGAAGGTGCCGAATTAAACGTATTAATAGAACAGCTAAATCAGAAGTAAGTTCGTTTACTAATTTAAAACTCATTTCTTGACCGAAGTCGTCGTATTTACCGAATTTACAGCTATGATTTTTTTTCAGACACTGAGACTAAAATAGCAAAACTTTCAATAATACCGTATATAAAATGAAATGACACGATAATGTTCCTACTGTTGAGTGACCCGAGGTTTAACCTGTCATAGATATTGTTAATATAAACACTTATTTCCTGGAAGTATGATCACAACAATAATAATTGAATTCCAGGAGTTTATAGTCACACAACCAGAACCATTTTCAAGTGTCCTTTCTCAAGAAACTATGAGTTTATCAGTGCGGATATTTAGAAGAACATTGACATTATTATTAACACGTTATGTTTGAAATGGAGCAGCCCTTACTAGGTATTTTCGAAAACAATCATACATAGTCACATGTTACTGTTTATTTATTTACTTTATTCACTGAGGTATGGCAGCAAATAACTGTAAATCATCAATTATTACATGTGAGATTTAATATTTCCAAATATCAAGGCTGGTTTTACAAAATTCTCATTGTCCGATCAAAAATTCTTACATAAATCCGATTAATTAAATCGATAAGGAATATCGGTGGCTCTAATCAACTTCTGATTTTTTCCTTGTGAGTGTGGTAATTTCTTAGTAGAAACTTGTTAACAAAATGAGCTGAAGATGTTAGTTTGTCAATACAAACTAACATTTCTCGACAAAATATAATGAAATAACAAAATATGAATACTGTGAAGGCAAATAATATGAAGTCAAAACTTCAACCATCAGTGAAACCCAGACTCTACAATGTGAAATAAAATATTCATGAATAGCTAAATTAGAAGCTAACCTTTTACTAAGAATTTTAAATGTTTTTCTCGAACCTATAACTTGATGGATGTTGATACATTCAGATGATATATTTTAGATTTACTGAGCTGGTGGAGTTTAGACTGATTATGACTCTTTTTCAAGGAACTATGGCGTGTTTACTGGAACATGACTTATTTTTCTACTTAATTTGGCCCAAAATTGAAAAGATAGCTTCATAATTTAATTGACGAGGAAGACATTACCACTATCATTTTAGAATAGAAATGTTTTATGGAGAAAATTCGAGGTTTATGTTTTCATAATAACAGTCACTTTATAACTCAGGTGAATGCTTCGGGACTTGCATATGATCATTAATGAATTGAATATTATTTTATCTTACAGTTGCTTATCATTTGCATTCTTTATGTTTATATTCAAGTCTTCTTCCGCTATATGAAAATATAAGAAATTAAGTAAGTACTTTAGGAATAGAATATTTCAAGCAGATTATTCTTAACTCACATGAAATTTCATTGAACCTTTTTTTATTCTACTTGAATTTCACATATAAAATAAACCAGTATCCAATAAAAACAATCAGAATTGAATATGATGTATTATTTTCCAACTCCTTGAGTCCTATTTTGAAATTAATACCCTCATTTTGAAATCATTATATGGCATCTCTACAATGTCCTCTTTAATCAGAGCTGTGTCAAAGCTGAGTCATTAATATTAGCACATCATCAGCAAATTTGAAACCTAATAATCCCAAGAAATGCTCTCATTGAAAAAAAAACTGAGGATTTTTCTAATATTAAGAATAAACAACTCGTATATGTACTTAGTTATATGTATATCTTGTGGGATGAATTTTTAAAATTTTGATTTCCTGAAGAAAGTGGTTAAAAAATAGCTGTGCAAGCTAGGGTAGGAAATGAAAGTCATAATGCTTTCTGTTTCGATCAGCTTTTTGTTCGAAGTGTTCTCCAATGACACTATAGTTTCTTCTAGATTTCATCTGCATAATCACATGAAATGAAACCATGATGGTTTTTCTGATAAATATTATATCTTGCTTCTTTCTGTTTTCATATCGCAAATACTCTACCTTGCAATGAAATAATTGACATAATTGCTTTTCTGGCAATTTGGGAATTTCACCAAAATTTTTCTGAAAAAGAACTGGCTCTGGTGGAGCCTCACAATTCGAAGTAATCCTCAATTTATGTATAACTCTTCTCCAGAGTGTAATCTGGAGCAAAAGAAACATATTAAGATAATAACAGCGCCTAATAATAATGTATTATGCTTCTTTTATGATTAATGAAGACTGTAAATAGTCAGGCTTTCACGACCGGATACATTGACATTAAGAGAGTCTTCCGGGCTCATTGGCCGTTGTCTATTAGGAATTATTTCACGTAACGTTTCACCCACAACTGCGGTAGGCATCTTCAGAGGATTCATCTTCGGTATGTAATCCTATCCTACTAATATTATATGCGAAAGTTTGTGAGGATGTGAAGATGTTCGTTACTCTTTCACGTGAGAACTACCGAACGGATTCAGATGAAGTTTCACATCAATATAATTTTTCTATCCGAGTAACACAATTTTCAAAAATTTTGTGGTATTTCAGCATAAAACAATGAGAAAATATCAAGCGAGTCGGAAAATGCCTGATATTTATCCGTTTCGTCTCATAGATACGTCGCGTAGTCGCGAATCACCCATGTTATTCTTACGGTGATATGCAAAAATGACCCTTAGGCCTGGCGGTTCTGCCGATAATCCTTTATCAGCTGTCGAACCGATGACTTATAGCAAAATTGATTCTTTTATCGTTTTCAGTTCCAAATGTAGATGAACTCTATTTCTTATACAAATTAATTTGGACGCATAGTTAAAAAGTTATCACAATAAATATAAGATTGATCCGAAATCCGAATCAAGAGCGTGTGTTGCATAGACGGAATGGAGTGGAGTTCAAAGTTATAAATACGAGTGACTGACACGAATCGAGCATATTGCTAATCCTTGTCTTGAGAAGATATCGTTTTATATTTCAGTTACTTCATTTGAAACAGAGATAAAGATAACGTTTCATTTCGATTTGAATCGTATCAGAATTGATTTTTCTTTGTTTATTAGCTTACATAGTTCTATTTTCAGTTTCTTAGGTATAGGAGCTATTGGAATTTTATAAATTTTTTGATTGAACTATACAACCGATTTGTGTTTTCGTTATTACTAGCAATAATGCCGCAAAGGCGTAGATATGATGTTTCGCAAAGCTCCAATATAGCTCGAGCTATGAGAATAACTAGACGAAATGAGACAATCTCAACAAGCCGAGATGCGAAGGTTTGAGCAGGCGGTGCGTGAGTCAGCACTTGGATCGGCAGAGACACAAGAAGAAGCCCAAGTTCGACGTCAACAGCATGCTGAATATGTTATGTCCCAACAGGCTGCGGAAACAACAGAACAATCCTTAGATCGGCGTCAACAGCATGCTGCTTATATGGCTTCTCAACGGGATTCAGAGACGCCTGAACAATTCTTTTATCGGCGTCAACAGCATGCTGAATATATGACATCTCAACGGGCTGAAGAGTCAACAGAAGAGTCACAAGGTCGACCTCAGCAGCATTCGAATTACATGGCATCTCAGAGTGCCACGGAAACATTCGAGCTATTTGCTATAATTATATGCACATGTGGTTTACCTGATCCTCTGCAACTAAGGCACAAGCACAGAACTGTGTTGTCAGGAGATATCATTCACAGATTTGAAAGAATGGATCTGGTCAATGATGATGTTTGTTTCGATGGGTATTGGGGATTATCGAGGGCAAAATAATATCAATTTCTGGAAAGAAATTGTCCGATTTTAGTATGCTCTCACCAAGTCGTAAAGGAGAACTGCCGAACGATTTGATAAGAGAGCTGAGCTATGATACCGCTGAATTAGGTTCTCACGTGCGCGAAACTGAGCCACTTCTACCACCTGAGCGAAGAGATATATATAATAAAATATTAGAACGAGTAGAGAGTGGCGAAGGATGCCTTTTTTCCTCGATTCTCCACTTTCTTGCTCAATTTGCTTCTAGCAAAAATTCGCAAGGCCCATGATGTTGCTTTAGCTGTGGCTTCCTCTGGTATCGCTGCAACATTGCTGAGCGGTGGACGGACGGCACATTTGGTATTCAAATAACCTCTCAATCTGGTGAGCGAAGAAACCCCAACGTGCAACATCATTAAGAGTAGCGCCTTTGACATCCTGTTGCAACGGTGTAAGCTGATCGTGTGAGACGAGTGCACTAAGTCACACAACCCAGCAAACACGGCGATGCAAATGTAACTCTTATGCGATGTACTGTTTACCTCCCCAAGCGCTCGCATTTGCATCCAAATGTCCGCCACATCAAGTACGCATTTAGGAAAAATGAGTAGTTGAATATGCGATCGTAAAACTGGTCACAAATGTAACTCCATTTCTTGTCGCATTTGTGACGCTGATGCGAGTTAATTTTGAGACCAATTTTCTTTATTTCCTTCCGACGTCGCATAGGAATTTTGATGTGATACTAAAAGACATCTTCAAATAGGAAGCCATTTCTCATCGCATTCGAGACATATTTTGTTATACTCATTGCGTACATGAATATTATACCATTTTTGATGGGTAATTAATTCAATGATTGCAGGAGGATACTAAAAAAATTTATTCGAACAAAAAATATAATTATTAGTAAAGTTAAGATATAGAATACATTCGAATACAAAAAAAAGGGAAAAAAATGAAACAGAAAAATGTACAATTGAGAGAGTGAGAGAATTAATTATGTAGTTGGGTTTTCAATCTACCTTTCCTTCCTCTGTCTGGCATGTCGAAACTATTCCTTCACATAGATTTCGAAGTCCTTCTCGGAAATTCCACTGTTCTTCCTCACCACATCTGAAAGGAATGAAAGTAAAAGTTGAAATGATTCTTTTTATTGTTAGCAAGATCGTAATAAGTTCGATTATTTGAGAAATAATATTAGATTATAGGAGCAAGTTTATCAATTTTGTTCAACTATTCAATTTATGTTCAACCTATTTCAATTGATGGGAAGATAAAGATATAACGGCGATTACTGCGAACGATTACTACGTTCTTATAGGTGTCAAAATCATTGAAAAATTTCTGGACTACAAATTTACAAGAAATATTCGAATAACTGCAAAAGTTATATTTGACAGTATCGCGGCTACACCTCGAATCAAATACTCACTGAATGAAATCTTCATAACGGGACTTTTAGCTGTTTTGTAATCAGACCCTTGTCATGTCCGTGAACAAAGTTCAGCTGTTTCATCGGTGAGGGTTCTTTTGAGACATCTCACCAACTCACCACGAAATCCTTGCTTCTGTTACCCCCAACGGCTTCATATGGTTTTTACTGGAAAAGTATATTTCGTATAAAGTTAGAAATTCAGTTTTTGAAATTATAAGTCATGAAAATTTCGAATGAGATCGGATTTGAATGCAGTTTCACTAAAGAAATATGTAATTTGTTCAAATATAAGCTTTCCAATTATGGTGATATTAATTACTAAGAAATCTGTTCCTATATTTTATAATTTCTCAAAAATTAGACCAAAGGAACAAAGGAAGTAGTTTCTTTCAATTATACTCACTCTCTAAATAACAAAACTCAAATTTCATTCGAATGCTCCAACTGTGTTATTGTGAATTTCGCAGAAAACATCACCAATTTTGCCAACCCTGTACAGCACAAACTATTTCAGACACGTTGATTAAAACCCAATATTTTGAAAAGTGCTGGGATTGCCTATTCTACGGATTCTTGAAATATTTCTAGAACCAAATGAAATAAAAAAATTTTCAACTGCAAAAATGAAGACAAATCTCAGAACAAAACTTTTTTTTAGATCAAAAAGTTCTGCGCCAACACACATATTAAGACTTCATTATACGATTATTATATGTAGCTACAAATGAAATATCAAAATATTTGATTTACAACAATAACTAAAAGAATTTACTTACCAATGAATACACTCAAATTGCAGAAAACCAAAGAATTTGAATATCGGATCAAACGAACAGCGAACTTCTCGAAGCGAACACTAGTCACAAAATGATGGTGCATCATGGATAGAAAAGAAAAAACCCAAGTGTAAAAATTGTTTTCGTTGAAGTTGTCAGACGCAAAACCAACCCTCTTTCTTCTCACCACTGCGAATTCCATAGTCCAAACCGGCTTCCCGAGAGAAAAATATTCCGGCCGAATGTAATTAGGGGCAATAAAACCCAGATGCGGTAGTTTCTCTACAGTTAAAGATCGAAGAAATCCTTATATTATATTACTCAACGCTCTTTGGCTATGAGTCACAATACGAACGAATATTTGCATCTCTTGGGAATCACATTTGAGATATCTTTATTCATCGTCAAAATGTTGAAAATTTTTATTCCACATTTCGTTAACAAAGCGATATCACAAAATTAATAGGTTTTGGACGCATATGCGACATCACAATGAAGATTTTATTTCATGTTGAAAATGTAACGCCACAAAAGTGTCAGGCGATGTAACGTGTTTGCTGGGAAACGCGCCATTGAAGCTCTTGATCGCTGTTTAAAAGACATACACTCCATAAAAACGTTAATGGGGTGTAGTTGTTTTATTGGCTGGGGACTTCCGGCAGACTTTGCCTGTTATCGAGCGTGTCACTGCAGCAGATGAAATAAACGCATGTCTGAAGTCATCATATGTATACTAAAGTTCAAAAGCTGCATCTCACCACTAACATGCGTGTCCAGTTATCAAGTGATATAGAGTCAGGAACATACGCTGAGAAACTGTTCGAGATAGGTGAAGGTCGAATAGAAACTGACCAAGAAGGTTCTATTCGCAAACCAATGTTGTCATGTTGTAGATTCGGAAAACGCACTGAGTGCTCATGTTTTTCCCAATTCACAACAAAATATCAAGGATGAAAATTAGCTTTGTGAAAGAACCATATTGGCACTGAGAAATGAGACAATTGCAAAATTAAATAAAAAAATTCTGCACGAAATAACCAGCGAAACATCATCGTACATCTCTATCGACACAGTTATGTCATCCGAAGACTGTACGAACTACCCCGTGGAGTTTCTGAACTCTTTAAAGCTATCCGGAGATCCATCCCATAAGCTGGAATTGAAGGTAGGCGTACCCGTTTTGTTAATGCGTAACTTGGATGCACCAAAATTATGCAATAGTACTAGATTGCGAGTGTCAGAACTAGGGAGGCATATTATAAAGGCCACAATTTTAACTGGAGAAGGTAGGGGTGACAATTATACCACGTAGGTACCCCAATAATATCCAATAACTTACACTTCAATTTTAAACGTTTGCAGTTCCCACTGAAAGTAGCATTTTCAACGACGATCAATAAATCGCAAAGGCAAACTCTAAAAGTGGCCGGGATACATTTAGGAACAACATGCTTTTCCCACGGACAACAAAACAAATCACGTAACATTGTTTACAGAAGTATATTGCAGTAGGTGAAAAAAACCGATAAACAACGAATGTCATTTCCTCTAATCCGTTTTATTTTGTTTTTTGTTGTTGATCCGGATTTCAATAAATTCCAAAATATGAATACTGATCCTTATCTGACATAATTTCTACAGTAGGTAACTTCGAAATATCTGTCCATTTTTTTGTTTAAATTTATATTGCTAGACTAATATATATAACCTATTGGGATGAAAATTGATATCCTGAATCCAAAGCAATGATAAAGGCTACTTTTCATCAACAGCCTACGCGGGCGGAGCCGCTGGCATAAGCATATAACAGCTGTTTCCAGACTACATCATTTGGCGCAACACATATTGTACAGGACAATTTCATGTCATCTTTCAAGGTATTGTACCATAATTGTTCATTATAATATTGAAGTTGCTTTTTTATTTATCGATTGAGGCAGTACGAAGTCTGCTGGGTCAGCTAGTCATTTATAACAATTTCTACAAGTATCATCAGATACAAACATAACCTCTCATTTCCATAAATAAACAAATCATATATCATAGATCTGTCATATAATCTGTGAACGTTTCCGACGTAAACTTGTTCGCACTGTTGCCAGTTGTCATTCAGACAGAGGCAGAGCACGGATCAAATGTCGAATGTGTGTTGTTGTGTTGTTGTGTTGTTGTATGTTTTTCGAAAACGAAGTTAAAAGAGAACGGTGCCGAATTAAACGTATTAATAGAACAGCTTATTCAAAAGTAGGTTCATTTACTAATTTAAAACTCATTTCTTGACCGAAATTCGAAATTCATGGTATCGTGATTTTGAAATAAGTCGTTTATTCAGTTATTACAGAGTATCAGTATAAATCTTCAAAATGTTTTCTAACCAAGAAATGGTAGATATGTTATAATGCTATTTTACTAATGGAAAAATAGCCAGAAGAGCAAGGGAAGCTTATGGACTACAGTTTCCAAATAGATTACTTCCAAATGAAAGAACTTTCGTGAGGATTGTTCTCGACTCTTACTCGACCATGGAACTTTTCCCCCAACATGGTGGATAACGGCCAGGTCAGAAATAGAAGAATGGATGAGACAGTTGGCAGCAGATGAGTATCTCAACTTTCTGCAGAATGATTTGGACTACGCATTGTAGGACGTGCTACTTATTGTTGTTCAAAATATGTGACAACAGCAGGATGGAGCTCCATCTCATAGTTCCAGAGCCGTACAGAATGGCTCAAGATCGCCAGACTTGAATCCGTGTGATTTTTTTCTGTGGGGTTTCGTGAAACAACTTGTTTTTGGCAGTGACGTGAATAATGTGTACGAATTATGATCGCATGTGGCAAGTGCGGCGAATCATATTCGAGATCAACCTAATCTCCTTGAAAATGTGAGACACTCTCCCCTCAGAAGAGCTCGCGCAAGTTTGAATGCAAATGGTGGACATTTCGAGCATTTACTTCGACTCTTAATGAATGTGGTAAGGCAGGGATCCTGGCGAACAACCCACCTCAAAAAACTGTAATGCACCTAAAGCAATATTTCGAAAGTGGTATGGAAATTTGCTTGAATCAAAAACGATTTAAATTGAAGAAATAAAGGTGAACTTATCCCTCGTATTACTTTATTCTCAAACAAAGTCCGCAAGTTCCCTTATCATTCATAACCTTATGATTCCAGAACACAAATTTTCGGATTTATTAGTGAAAATTTTCAACGTGACAACGTAGCAAAAATTAACTCTGTGAAAATTTTTAACAGAGTTGCATTCACCAAGATGCCTAATATTTTGGATTTCTCAGGTTTTTTTTTTTCTTTCAATATCGAATTACTCGTAAACAGCGCATTTAACAAGAAAATATGATGAATACTTTTTCATTCCAAAATGGTTAAATATTCATATAATCACATTAAATTTACTGTTTACAATTAGGCTCTTTGAATTTCTGGTGCATTCTTGGCATTTGATGGTCATAATAGTGAAACTGGTTGAGGTTGGTAGAATTTTGTATACGGGATAGATTCATAACACTTCTGAAAAACTATATTCCAAAAATCATTTCATTCGATGTATTCATTCAGGAGATATATTCGAAAATGACATTTTTTTAATGGATTTTCAACAGCCTGTATCTTTTGAACCAAGCCGAATTGGAAAAAATGGTAGGGGAAAAATGTGTTACTTTGACCTCAGGATTCTACGGTTGAAATATATGTACAAGTCAAAGACTCATCCTGTATACAGTTTGAGGTACAGACGTAGGGATAAATTGTTTACTTCAGTACATTTTTGTTGGTTTTTTGGAAAATCGTTTTTTTTTATTAAGTTACTTCATTGGTTTCAATTATTTCTAAAACTCAGATCTCTCTAGAAGAAAAATAACACAAAGACCTTCTCAATTTTGCAGAAGGCCGTACACAACCTCTCTCCGAGGTGGAGAGAGCCCAAATGTTGTTGTTAGGTTGACGTGACGCTCTCATTTGTCAACCTCTTTAACATCTAGACAACCCCTTATGAACAAAGGCACTTTTCATACAAAAAGGACAAGTTCATATAGGGGTGTCTATTACATAATCATATAATCATATTTTTGTTATTCAGAAACAAGCTATAGGAACTGTACGTAAACATTCAAATTATTTTGCTGATTATAACAATAGTGACTCAACTAGGAGAACCCATAATTTTTTTTTCCGATTTATAAATTTTCGAATACCCAGCAGAGCACTTTATATTTTAACCATTATATATATTTTCATATGAAATCTTCTCCCAACTAATATGAGAAAAATAAGTTTGTATAATGTATTCTTAAAATCCGTAGTGTCATTTTTCTTAAATTGTGGGCCATAGTCTTTCAACGATTTCATAGATTTCTGTAAAATACAATAATAGAATTGTTCAATATTTGAGTATGTTTCATAATGAAGATTCTGGAAATAAATGTATACTTTTATTATCATTATTATAAAGACAAGAATTTTTGACTTACCTCACACCACAAACACTCGGATATCGCTTGAAGGCAATAGCGTAGGCCAAATTGTTGCTGTACACGTAGGGATCGCTCGAATAGTCTATCGCTTTGTCAGATGAGACGTTCTCATCAAGTCCGAAGGATCTGAAGTTGCCAGACATGTGTGTGAAATATTGAATGGCTCCTAGAGGTGCTACGGAAAAAATACTTATTGGGTTTATTCGGCTCCTAAGTTGCAGAATTCGTGCAGATATGGTTTTATACGTATATCACTACTCGATCTCTATTCAATTTTTGTTAACATAAGACCACAACCAATTCATTTTCAACAGTTTTCTCTGAGAACATTAAACTGCATAGCAAAAATGAGCTTTTCTGGTCAAATTATAATAGCTTATTGTGGTCATATTGATGTACCTAATTTTTGACGATATTCGGAAGTTCAGATGGGTTTCATATGTTTCAAAACCATTACATCGTTCATTTTTTTATATCAATATATGTGAATAAGCTGAATGTTTGCATTTTTGTTTATTTATGCAAAATTATCTTGCCGTTATTCAGTTAGTAGTGGTTGTGACAAAAAATTTGTAAATATGAATCTAATCTAAATGTCTCTCTAATCTCAAAGCGTCTGAAAAAGATTAAATATTTCATTCGAAGGAGCGAAGTTACATGTCCAAGAACGATGAACCTCGTTGAAAGATCATGCGAACTGCAGCCTCAGTATGAGGATCAAACCATGTACCGACCTCATAATTAATATTTATGTTTTTTATCATATTTAGTTCGTTCTGACGCAGATTACAACCCAGACGGCACCCTATATTCCCGGAATATTCCTCCAATCTGCCATTAAGCCAAAAGATATTGCAATATGCGAGGCATATGCCAGATATATATCAAATATATCTGCTCTCAAAGGAATATTCCAAATATATGCCATCCCAGATATGTCTGGTATATGCTATGGGAATATCTATATGATATGCGTTTAGAATATTATTCAATAGTATTTATTGGTATATATACATGAATCTTCATGGAATATTACAAACGTTACAAAACCCTTTTTGAACGATAATTGTGTGTAGGCACTACCACAACTTCGATTTTGCTTTTGTTCCGAACTCATCAATAATTGATGAGTTTGCTATTTTCCAGTAAACTGTTAAAGAACTACAAACTTTCTATATAGATTATATTTTTGAGGAATCGCAGTTATCATCAAGCTAATTATAGTTGGATTCAAGTTAAAAAATAACACTTTCATTCGCTTAATAATTTGATCTTATTTATCAAACTGAGTAAACAATGGAATCAATGATTTGTAATTTATTTATATGATTGATACAATGAAATGAAAGAGCAGGCAACAAATTAAACGTTTTAATTTGTGAAAAATGGACATGCTATACTATATCGTCTATCGACTGAGAGTCGAGTGACTTTTTAAATGATTGAAATGTTCGATGAAACAGAAAAAGAGGTCCATTATGATTTTGATCTTATAGGAAAGAGATCAAATATATATTTTCAATAAATGGAAAAACAATATATGATATTCGAGCAGATATGTGAAAAGGGCGTAGACAAGTTGTCAAAAATCATATATGATAATCAAATATTAGTCAGCAGAGGTGAGAGTAGCTTATTCCACTGGAGGATCGAATCACTTTTGCTCATATTTTTGTTTCCATGAAGCTGCCCTGTGGTGACAGAGATGTCTGGAACTTAGAATCTTTCTAGTTCAACTTAATACTTCTTGCTTTTCATTGAACCAAATACATTGCATTTCAAACATTTCAGAGCCATTGTAGGTTGAGGAAGTTATGTGGCCACCACCACCATATTTTCGCCCTTTCTAGATATTTCCTTGAATTTTATCAAAATATCTGACAGAAATACCAATGACATTATTTCTTTACAGGAATAAAACTACTCCTTTATAAATAAAAAATTAACTATTTTCTGGCCTCTACCCATTCTTAACTCCTGCAATTCTATCCCTGAATTTACCGATAACAATATCAAATTTCGATTTTACTGATTTGACTTTTTCTTATGGATGTAAACATTACGTCACGACGTTTTCAGTCAAAATATTCATATTTTTGTTTTGTGGTCTTGGATTGAGGTTATTTGTGTTCTGTGGTTAGCAGTTTCAGTTTGGCGTTCCAAACTTCCAAAATGGTCGTCATGTCACGGTGGTGACATGAGTTGAAAGAGTCTTATTGAAAAATTATTAAATTGTGTGTGGAGTTGAAAATATGTTATTGTTTGAGTATTATGTGATAAATAGTTTGTGATGCAGCCGAGCACATGATAAAAGATAAGATAGGCAGACAAGAGCATGACTGTAGGAGCGTGAATATCAAATCAGCGTTGGTAGGTACTCTTATATATTTGGAATGCTTGAAAAAGGTTTTCGTAATATGCCAATCACTTGTCAGTGCTTTATCTTTGGTTATGTGTATTTACGTTTTTTCAGGTCAAAGAATTGAGGACTTTACAGTGAGGAAGTGATAGAAAGGATATTTCCTATATTTTAGTTGGGTTGGGAAAAAGGCAAAAACTAACTTTTCATCCCTAATAAAATTGTGCAATGTTCTCAAAGGTATAATATAAATAATTTCAGTGATCATAAAACCCATTTTATGTTTTATTATTATTTTCAGAGGTTCTTAAACAGAATGAAAATACTAAATTTGTTACTGAAAAATGGCTCTACGTTGTGCAGATAGCTTAACCAAAATTTTGCTTTCAATCCAAACGTAAAAACTACAAGAGCATGAGTGGAGGAGCTTCTCAGGTGTAGTAAGTCTCACCCAAGCAGTATATCGTAATTTTGTTCCTGCAAGCAAAAAGGCTGTACAGGTCGAAAATATTAGTGGCATCAATACGGATTTAGGCCCTAAAAATCAAAAAGAGGAATCGTCTTCGAGAAGGAAGGTTGCCTCGATATAAATTGCCAACACTGCCTACTAAAATTCAAAGTAAGTTTATAAATATTAAATAATTAGAACAGATTCCACTATTACTATAGCAGTAGACAGCCTCTTATCTTGAAAATCTTAGAATCACTGGTTTTTTTCAGGGCTAAAATCAAAGAATTCCAAGGAAAAAGGCGAGGAAGACCAAAAGCTACCTGGATGAGCGGCATACAGAAGACGATGTCTGAGAGACTGGGAGAATGGGTGTTGATAGAAGGGACTGGAGACTGGGAATTGGAAGGCCTGGGATGTTATAAACACAGATATCTATATCAGCACCCCAAAGGTAAAGTGTGTCAAGTCACAATATCAAAATTAGACAAATGAGAGATTTTTCAGTTCGATCATTGTTTCAAAGAATGTGTACTGCCATTACTTGGCGTCTTCATAAACCTAGGGAGTCAAAAATGTGTTCCACTAGCTAGAATTTACTAATGTGAATCCAATATTCTATATAGGTCGTGTCTGAAAAAATGTGACTTAACACACTTTACCTCTGAGGTGCTGATATATAGATATAAGGTTGGTTTTACAAAACTTTGTTAGTACCATTTAATTAACTGGAGCCACCACGATCCGTAGAAATTTCAAAACGAGTAATTCGATTTGTGAAACCGACCCATAATCTGATGAGTCGATTTCAAATGGCTGTTTTGGTTGGTTAACGGTTGACCGCTCGGTTCATAAATGACAACGTCAAACGAACTGCGCTTTCGAATTCTGTTCAAATTTTGGAGAAACATCTGATTTGAGACGTTACCAGAATGTCATTCGAATGCGGTTGGTCCAAAACTGACGGACCAATCTATGAACCAACCAAGAACCAGTCAATAGAAATCGCCTCTAGTTCACAAACCAAATAATTGAAGTTCACAGTTCAATATTTATATCATTTAAAATAATACCTTATTGTGTTTTCCCTATTTTTTAGTTTAATTCATCAAATGTTAATTTTTACTTATTCTTAGTATTGTTTTGTAAAATACCTAGTTGATTTATATTTATATTTTTACTTTATGTTCATTTTTATGATTTAATGTGATAATTTTGTTAATTATTGTTATTGTACAAAATATTCTTAAAACTGTAATAAATTTTTTGAAACAATCTAATCAATGCATTATTATTTAGTACCGCTACAAAAATTTACATATATTTAAATATATACAAAGATATTACCAGCATATGGCATGGACAAATCAGGAGATAAAAAGATATTGCCAGCATATATGTAAGGGAGATATTCATAGATGAATCTGTATGGCATATGCCATGGAGATATTTTTGAAGATTATGGGATATTCCTGGCAGATGTTTCATGGTGACCTTAGATATTCCTGCTATCTGCCAGGCTTATGCCCTGGGAGATTTGGAATATGTTTGGAATATCTCAATATGCCAGCGGTATATTCATTGAATATGCATGGAATATTTCTGTGCCGTCTGGGAATGTATTTACGTTTATTCGAAATATAGTTTTAAACACGCAGTTACCGCATTGATACATATAAATGACGCAGTCGACGAAGTTTTCACGGAGTGAAAATCTCTCATTCATGAAAATAGGACCTACCTACAGCTGGTGCAAAAGAAATTCAATCGAAAATGTAACGCATGTTGGAGTGGTTAACCACATCAAGGTAATATCATAGACCGAACAACTATTTCATTGCCTCTAACCCTATTGAAATTCAACTACTATAATGTCATTTGTTTGAGGAGAACCAAGCATTTTGACTCAATTATTTTTTATTCACCAGAAGTTCATAGTGTAAAGGGTCGGAAAAACTGGTGATACCTGAACTAACTCCTATTTGTAGGTTTCTATCCCTCATTGCTTTTCGTATTCCCTCCATCCAGTTCTTTCTTGGTCTTCCACTTCGTCTTTTTATGTTTGGTATCCACTCCATTGTTTGTTTTGGCAAACGTGTTTGTCCCATCCGTTGAACATGTCCATACCAGATCAATTGCTTCCTTTCTATATCATTCATGATTGTGCCTTCTACTCTCATCTGATCACGTACTCTTTGCATTCGTGATATCCTGACTGATCTCCTCAACGCATCCATCTCCGCAGCCTCTAACCTTCTTTTATTTCTTTCTGTAAGTCTCCATGTCTCAGATCCATATGTTAAAATGCTCTTGATCATTGTATTATACATACCGAATTTCCGTGTTCTGGTTATGTTTTTGCTCCACAATATTCCATTCAAACAGCCAATCATCTTTCTTGTCTCTGTTACTCTTGATCTTATCTCATTGTCATCTGTACCGCTTATGTCGAATTTTACTCCCGAATACCTGTATTCCTCGCAAGGTTGTATGCCTTCTGCATCCCCAACGTCCAGTTCGCTCTTTTCATCTCCAATACAAAGGTATTTCGTTTTTCCAAGTTTATTTCTAGTCCCCAATATTCATATGTTTCTTTCTCCTGCGACTATTACCTGATCATCCGCAAATTGTGAGGTAAAGATGTTCGTGTCATTTAAGGGTATGCCCATTCCAGAACATTTTCGTTTCCATTGCATCAAAGCATGCTTTATATAGATTTTGAATAAAATGGGTGGTATGGTGCATCCCTGTCGCAATCCCTTATTAACGTAAAATGGACTTGACAATTTGTTCCCAATTTTAATTCTAGATGAAGACTGATAATAAAGATTCTTCATTGCGCTAATCAAAGTTTGATTTATATTTGTATTCTGTAGTGTTTCCCATAGCATACATCAAGGTACTGAATCGTAAGCCTTGGTCAGGTCTACGAATAAAATATGTGTTGCTAGGTTTACTGAACTTCGTTTTTCAATTATTTGTTTCATACAGAACACATTGTCCGTGCAAGATCTTTCAGATCTAAACCCGCATTGCTCCTCCTCTTCGACAATTTGTTTTTCGATTAGTGCTCCTAGTATTCTTCCGTATAATCTACTGAGCGTACTTGTAACTGAGTTGCCTCTGTAGTTTGAGCATACGTCTTCCCTTCCTTTCTTATGGATTGAAGATATATAAGCTTCTTTCCAAGTATCTGGAACATCTTCTCCGTTGATGTATCGGCCGAATATTGTTGTGAGCAGGTGAAAAAGTTTTTCAGTACCGTTCCTGATGAGCTCCGCATATATTCCTTCTGATCCGCAGGATCTACCTTGTTTTAGACCTCTTATATTCTCCACCACCATTTCCGCATTAATTTCGATGTTCTCTTCTTGAATTCTAACTGGGTTTCCCACTTCCTCGTATTGTGGACGTCTTTCTTGAAGTAAATCTGTATAGTGATGTATCCATTGTTGTTGTCGGATAAGGTTTATGTTGGATTTTTCCTTTCCAGTTGATTTAACATTCCTTATAAATTTCCACACTTCCGTAGATTTCCTTCCCCCTATGTATGTATCTATTTCACGGCATTTTTTATCCCACAGTTCGTTCTTTGCTTTGTTAAACTTGTTTCGTGTTTCTCTTTTCCTCGCGTTGTATATATCTCGATCTTCCTGTAGCCTTATTGTCATCCATTTGAAATACGCTTTCTTCTTCTGTGCTATCATCTCTTCTAATTCACTGTTCCACCATATTTTTGTACTGTTAAATTTTCTTTTCTCTCCAATAGCTTCTTTTGCTGCTTGATGAATACTTTCAATTATATTCTGGTATATTTTAGGTGTTCTTTGATTTTCCGGTGATTGTAAATACATGTCAAGTCTTCGTTGATACAAAAATTTGGTAGAATCGTCTAAGAGGCCCTCCAAATTATGTTTCGGGTAATCTATTGTTTCACCTGCTTCATCATGTTGGATATCCGCTTTTCGGTCCATGTGGAAAGTTCTTACAATCTTAGCCCTCAGAAGACATGTGACTCCTCGATGAACCTTTACATCGTCTATTTTTAAAGTTGTTCTCTGTCGTGTGATAACATAATCAATGATTGATTTCAGTTGTCTTGTTGGTTGTTTCCAAGTATATTTATGGATCCACTTATGTCTGTAAAAACCGTTTGTGATTTTTAGTTCGTTTTGTTCACAAAAGTCAATCAATCTAGTGCCATTATCATTGAGGATATTCTCTCCATATGGCCCCACCACGTTGTCGTCTTTCTTTGATCCGATCCTACTATTAAAATCGCCTAACAATATAAGTTCCCTGGTGTTTCCTATTTGAACGACTGTGTCATTGAGCTTCTCGAAAAATTCATCTTTTATTTGCGCTTGTTCATCATCTGAAGGTGTATATACTGCCATAATGGTGATTCGCCGGCCCCAGAGGTCAGGTTTAGTGTTATTATGTTTTCATTCACGTATTCCCAGTTTCTGATGTTTTTCTTATATTTTGAATGTACCAGAATAGAAACTCCACGTTTTGCTCTTTGTTCTTTGGGCACTCCACTAAATATATGGAAATATTTTCCAACTGCGTTTGTTCCGTGACCTTTCTTCTTGGTTTCAGTTAGTGTTACAATATCCATTTTTATTGTCTCTAGTTCCGACACTATTTCCAACATCTTACCTCGACTGCCTTGTACATTCCATGTTCCGTAATTCATAAACCTTTTCCGTGCTCTTGATCGTTCTACCGTAGATCCAATCCGTGTTCCGAAGCTATTTCTAGACTTTTAAGCTATGATGAGTTTTTTACGAGTGTTGAGTCGCTGGCCCAACGTCCCAACAACCAACCTAGAGGACAGAAAAAAAAGAAAATGAATGAATCATTACTGTCGTCTTCCCTTAATAGGTCAGCACCTTGGCGCGGTGTGGGGGCTTATAGTAATTGCAGTGAATCTTGATTCTTAGCGACTGGAACTCCGGTTCCTGACAGAGTTGTAACTCATGTCGAAAGGGTCAAGAGGAGCGGTGAAACTAAGACTGACCAACCCCCTAACCTGCTGTAGTGTCGTGGCCTGGGTTTTGCACAGGGGTAAACGATGCCAGACATGCAAGGGCAACAAACCCTAATGTCTGTTATACCGGCAGGTGGAATCTGCTGACTGTGGCCATGTCTCGCGGGCAGAGAACACAAGCCGGGGGTCTTGGCCTAACCGCCTGAACCAAGTGCATGAAAGACACAATAAAAACTTTCCTCAAGGCAAGGTGGAACAGCATATGACGATGTCTGCATGGCTAGTGGGAAGATCTAGCCCTGAATATGCGAACTCTGGATACCAGGCGACCCCCAGTTTCAATAGCCTTCCAGGGGCATGCGGGGCTCTGCCTCTGGTGACGGAAATTCCCTAGCTGCTCGTGGGACTTAGCATGGACCAAGAAACGAAAACAGAAGGGCATGGCACCAGCCCTGATGTGCCAAACATTGAGGAAAAAAGTAGCCTCAATCAGCCAAGGGAACAGGGCGCAAGTCCTATCCCGATGGCAGAAGAATTGCTGCTGAAAAGCAGCGATGAAGAGGTCATTGAAGGCCTCAACAAGCTGACGGTCAGGAAGCCAAAACTTTCTGGAGCCGCCAGGAGGAGGATGAAATTCCACATTAAGGCTGGAATGGTGCCCGACAAAGCCAGGGAAGAAGCCTTAAAACCGGTTGGTCCGAAGGCGTCTAAGAGCCTTCCCACCAAACGTAACCGATCGGAGGACAGCACGCCCAAGGGCCAAAAGCCCAAACGGCAAAACAAGAGGCTCCACAAGCCTCAACGTCCTCAGAAATCCATCGAAAATTTTCCAACTGGACATTGAATTAACAGGAAACCGTTTTCAATCATGGTATAATATTTGTTTCGGTAAAAAAAATTCAAAATGATGAATTTCAACAGAGTGAGGAGTAATTAACCTTTTTCCATCTACCGAACATTCAATTAAGTAGATTTTAAGGAGTTTGTTTTTTCGTGAAAAGTATCTTGATGAGCAGATTCCATAAAATGAAGAAATATACATGATTGGGTAGATGAATGATCAAAGTTAATTACTGACCACTTTGATTCATAATATTGAAACTGCTCATGCCTAACATGGGTCCATTTCACAGAATAAAAAGACAAAATTTTCTGAAAATATATTTCGTTTGATGAAAAATGAGCCTTACTTTTGCTAACAGATTCCATGAAATAGAGAAAAGCAACATAACTAGGGAATAAAACAGAAAATGTATGTCAAAGTGTGTGTCATAAATCGAGATACTTCTCAAAAAAAAAAAACAGATTCCCAATTTAGTAGGGAAACGATTTTTACCTAAATCAGTCATATTGAAGAAACAATTTTGAACAAAATTTCCTAGTTTGAATTGGCGATTTCGATCTCTTTGCAGCGTTTATTGCAATGAGTGTTGGAATTGAGGATTTATTTAGTGTTTCGAACGATTTTTGTTGTGACTTCCGATATTCTGTGGTCTTCTTCTTCTTCATCTGCGGTGTCTTTTCTGGCAGAACCGAGGCCTGGAGGCCCATTGTTCATCCGCCTGTAGAACAAGAGACTCAGTCCCTTAGACACGTCAACAAAAATGTCGCGAGTCGACAGGGAGGGGTCCCTTTCACCATGGAAATATTGGGTGTAGGGTTTATTAGGTGTGTTGACCTTAACACATTTAGGTTGCTGCAGTTGAACAGAAATCTGTGGTCACTATACCCATTATTTCCTCCCACACACAAGTGTGAGAGAAAATTACAAAAAAAGGACAACAATGTCCTTTTTTGTAATTTTTATAAGGCACCACATAACTCACACTTCACTTTGAATCTTGTTTGGTTCATTATTCAAATTTATTTACACATATTGTTTATTTGCAAAACTATGAGACAATCTACGAAGAGACGGCCTATTAGGCGTTTCTGGAGAACTGGACCTATTTGATATCTGAAAATTGGGATTGTTATTGTTTGACATTATCTACCGAGCTCAAATATTATTTTTATTATTATATTTCAGTTATACAGGGAGTCAAAATTTTTTTTCTGTTTTTTTGTTTTCGAATTGGATACAGTCTGCAATCCTGAATACATTCGTCTTCGTTTAGTTGCATTCGTCGAAAAAGTTTCCAAAATATCGAGAAAAAACTGAAGAAAAAAAAGAGTATGCGGTATCATATATGTTATTCCTATTCTAAATATCTTGAACACAAACCGTTTTCACATTTTTGAAGTCGAAGATTGTAGAAATATTGTACATTTGCTGAATTTTGAAAAATTCGTCACAGGGTGTTCGAAATGTTGGGTCAAAAATTGGGATCAAGATCGACCCAAAACTTTTTTTTTCAAATTGGAACCCTATTTTTTTATGATTGCGTTTGAGTGTGCGAAGAAAAATTATGATAATGTTCTATCATGTTAATGCTCCTGAATTTAATGATTCTTGAGTTATTTAGGAATTCTGATTTTATGTGTTCGTCGCGTCAAATTCATTAAATCTGTTCCATATCAACAATAATAAATGAATTCAGAAAAGAGGTGTGTCACTTGTGAGCTATTAGAATAATTTATTTTCTATGACCAAGATCACTGTTGATATGAAACAGATTCTATGAATTTGACGCTACGTACGACATAAAATCAGGAAATCCTGAATTCCTCAAGAATTATTAATTTTAGGAGCATTAACATGTTGGAACATTATCTTAATTTTTCTTCGCACAATCCAATGCAATCATAAAAATTAGGGTTCTAAATTGAAAAACGAAAGTTATCGGCCAATCTTGATCCCAATTTTTTACCCAACATTTGGAACACCCTGTGACCAGTTTTTCAAAATTTTAAAAATGTACAATATTTCAACAGTCTTCGACCTCGAAAATGTGAAAACGGTTTGTGCTTAAGATATCTAGATTAGGAAAAACAAACTCGAATACTCTTATCTATCTTTTTTCTTCAGTTTTTTTCGATATCTTTAAAATTATTATGACAAAGGCAACGATTTGAATACAAATTCATCCCCTGTATAACTGAAAGTTGTCAGGCTGCAAGTTGCAAGAATATTCTAGCTCGGTAGATAATGTCGAACAATATCATAATCCCCATTTTCAGATTGAAATAGGTCCTGTTCTCCAGAAACGCCTAATAGGCCGTCGCACTTGGTACATTTGAAAGTAACAGCTTAAATTTATGATACCAGATGGATTTTTTCTGACACAGTCCACGTGACGTAACTGAAAAATTTACAACTAAAAATATTGGGTTGAATACCATTTATTGCCGGCTATACATATATTGCAAACTTGTTTTTTCTAATTCAGATTCCTTCATATTTCATAACTCTCTTGGCATTATGTATTTCAACTGCTTTGAAATTTCACCAACTGCTTTGAACTTTTTCCAACTGCTTTGGAATTTTGCCAACTGCTTTGAAAAAATTTTTTTCCAACTGCTTCGAAATTTTTACAACCGCTTTGAAATTTTTTCAACTGCTTTGAAAATTTGCCAACTTCGTTCAACATTGGGGGGTGATCATCCCCCCCATCCCCCCCCCCCCCTTGGGCCCGTCCCTGACGGTGGTGCCCACCTACAGCCAAGCAACTGCTGGGATCAGGTTGGGCATCATGCACAAGGAATATCCGGAAGTCCTGCTAGAAGTGGACCAATTGAAGGCCATCAGAAAGGCACTTGCGGATACGATGCTTGCCATGGGAAGGGACAGTACTGTTAGTCCCCAATTTGACAACGTTCAGAATAGACCGGGATGGCTGGGTATCACATGCCTTGACAAAGCCACCGCGGAGTGGCTGAGAGGCTTGCAGCCCAAGAGCTGTATTAATGCTCAGAAAAGAACTAACTTGCCTCCCTCTTACAGAGTTCCTGACCAGGGACCTTGCTGCGGCGCTAGTTGAGGTACAGATTGGGAGCGGCAGGAGGCAGCTGATTGTTGCCTCGGGCTATTTCCCGGTGACGCCGTCAACCCTCCACCAGAGGAGGTTCAACGCCTCGTGGAATGGTGCCGAAGTAAGCAGAAACAATAGATTCTGGGCTGCGATGCGAATGCACACCATCTAGTATGGGAAAGCACGGATACAAATAGTAGAGGTGAGGATTTGCTTGATTATCTATTTTCTCATAATGTTGAAATAGCGAATGTGGGTAACAGTCCGACCTTTATGAACGCGATTAGAAGGGAAGTAATAGACCTAACCCTGGCTACGCCATATATTGCAGATATGGTCAAAGGCTGAAGGGTCTCGAATGAACCCATGTCGGACAATATGGCAATAGAATTCGAAATCGAAGCGATTGCTTCGACAAATGTTGTGTGCAGAATACCCAGAAAAACCGATTGGGAACTTTATGTAGCCCATCTGAGGTCAGAACTGAAAGGTTCTGCATACAACATAAGCTCTATAGAAGAGCTCGAAAATGCTTCTGCTCACTTTGCGTCGTGTCTGCAAGGAGCATATGAAAGAAGCTGTCCACTCAGGAAGAAAACGATCCAAAGGGACGTTCCTGGTGAAACAAACAACTAGAAATCCTCAAAAGAACGGCAAGGAGAGCCTTCAACAGAGCCAAGCGAGAGGGCAGCTGGGATGCCTATCGAGAGGCTCTGACGAACTACAATAAAGAGGTTAGAAAAGCCAAAAGGCAGTCCTGGAGAAACTTCTGCGAGGGAATAGACAAGACAGCCCCTGCAGCTAGACTTCAAAAGGCACTATCCAAAGATCATTCCAATCCAATTGGCCAAATAATGAAGCCATGTGGGAACTACACGAGTGATCCTGAAGAGAGCCTAAGTGTCCTGTTGGAGACTCACTTTCCTGGCGCTCAACAAATCAGCGCCAGCGATTCAGTCCTTGAGAGGGAATGGATAAGGCCCTCTAAGTGGGACTTTCAGAAAGCTGGGAGATTGTTTACACCAAGAAGGGTTGAATGGGCGATTAAGACCTTTCAGCCCTTCAAATCTGCAAGCATGGCTGGGGTTTTCCCGGCCATGCTTCAGAAGGGTGGCGACCTCATTATACCCCCAATGGTAGTGCTTTTCATAGCCAGCTATGCATGGGGCTATATTCCTAAATCGTGGAGGAAAGCTAGGGTAGCATTCAAACCCAAAATGGGGAGAACAGGTTCCTCAGCACCTAAATCATACCGACCCATATGCCTAACCTCCTTTCTCCTGAAGACCATGGAGAAAATTGTTGATAACAACATAAGGGGAAACTTGAAGCTCCGTAATAAACAGTTTGCCTATAGGGCGGGTAGATCTACAGTAGACGCCCTGCACCACCTCCTTGTGGACGTGGAAGGCACTCTCACCTCGAAGGGGGTTATGCTGGCAATGTTTGGAGACATTGGAGGGGCCTTTGACAATACCTTACATGACTCTATATGCAATGCTGCTAAAAACAAAGGGGTGGAAATCACCACTGTAAAATGGATATCGGCAATGCTGAAAGGGAGAAACTGAGGTGACAGTGCTTACATGCAGGGGATGCCCTCAAGGAGGGGTACTATCACACTTGCTGTGGTGTCTGGTCATGGATGGTCTCTTGGAGAAGCTTACGGCAGACGGTTACAACGCTCAGGCATATGCTGATGATCTGGTGGTAACCGTGAGAGGTAGGCATGAAGGCACACTGAGCAGCCGCATGCAATCTGCCCTCAGGATAATTGAAAGATGGTGCGAAGAGGAGGGACTGACAATTTATCCGTCCAAAACCACCCTGATTCCCTTCACTAGAAGAAGGAATCTTAATCTGAGAGCTCTGGTTCTGAATGGACAGACTCTCAATTTCTCCAGTGAGTGTAACTATCTGGTAGTCATCCAGCTCTTTGGAAAAACATGAGGAATGAGAACAGAAATGGTACTGTGGGTATACACTGCCGTGGTACGCCCCGTTGTCACCTATGCGTCACTAGCATGGTGGACAAAAACCGAAGAGGCCACTACTTGCAACAAGCTGCTAAAACTACAGCGATTAGCTTGTGTTGGGGCCACCGGAGCTATGTGCACAACTCCGACAGCAGCGCTCGAGGTGATACTCGATTTGCCTCCCTTACACTTGTATGTAAGGAAATGTAGCCTGCTCGAAGCCATCAAAATTTCCCCAAAGGGGAACCTCCTACCCGAAACTGGGTTGGACATATGAGGATACTGAACCAACTGGACTCAAGCCTCTTGGCAAAACCCTCAGATGTGATGCCAATCACATACGATTTCGAAATGCCATTCGAAACGATCATTGGTGATCGTCATAGTGCAATGAACTTCGTAAATCGTATAGACAAGAAGTTATCCATATCGTATACTGATGGATCGAAAACAGAAAGGGGTACAGGCATTGGGATATGGGGACCCAAAACAAGGATATCCAAGTCCCTCGGAAGTGAACCTTCGGTTTCACAGGCTGAAACACTAGCAGTCTATACCTGCGCTCAAGAGTGCCTTCAAAGGATTTCTTGAAGAACTGCATATATATATATATATATATATATATATATATATATATATATATATATATATATATATATCACCACGGACAGACAGGCCACTTTGAGATCACTGGAATCATACAGGCGGAAATCTCGGCTGACATATGAATGCCGTAATACCATAAAGCAACTGGCCAGAGGCAACAAAGTGACTCTACTATGGATACCAGGACATTGTGATATTGAGGGAAATGAAACAGCCGACGAACTGGCGAAGAAGGCTTCAAGGCTGAAGCCAACAGGTTCAGGTCCAACAGGACCTGAACCTTTCTGTGGGCTTGGATTAGACCAATACAAGAAAGCGGTCCAACAATGGGAAGCGGCAAACAAAATAACTCTTTGGAGAAATACTCCTAGACTTGAGCAAGCCAAGAGATTTGTGGAATTCTCGTCGACCTACACCAGGAAGCTCATAAAGCTGCCACGAGCTGAGCTTCGAGTAATGGTGGGTCTGCTGACGCGACACTGTCGATATAAATATCATTTTTATCGCATGGGAGAGTCAGCAGATGAAACCTGCAGGCTATGTGGATCAGAGAAGGAAACGGCTGAACACATGGTATGCAAGTGTCCAGAACTGGCGGAACTAAGAACCATTCACATAAGGAAGTCGGTTCTGGATCCACATGAAATAACCGCCAAGGCTCCTAAGGAGGTCGCTGGGTTCATCAACACCATTGATGGCCTCCTTGGGATTTAAATGAACGAGTTGGGTAAAGAACAAAAGATCCTTGTGGTCGGAGTTCCCGAAAGGCTGAACGAAGCCACAACGACCCCTGTTCATTATAATAATAATACTGTCGTCTTTTTCAGAAAAACTGATAATGCCGTCAACTGCATTCCTCTATCTTCTTTTGTTTTAAAGTGATAGGTCAAAATGGAAATTTGGATGATTTCAACATTATTAATTGCCTCCATTTCTGCTATATATATATATGGAAAAGATTTAACGGACATAACCCTCTATATATATATATATATATATATATATATATATATATATATATATATATATATATATATATATATATATATATATATATATATATATATATATACAGTGGAACTTCCCTATAACGAATACGCTAAATCCGCAAAAAAATTTCGTTATACAGAAATTTCGTTATGCAGAAATTTTTTTTTATTGTGTCAAGTTTCAAAAAAAGCAACGTTCACTTGCATTTTTTTTTATTTGAATAAATTATACATAATTTACTTAAGCACTTCCTTCTGGACATTTTCACACTACTTTTTTCATTCACGATCAGAGAAAAACTGAAAACTGAACAATCTGTATAGCCTCCTGTTTCAGAAGGAACTCTCCGTCCGTCGTAATGGTTTAGTTTATGATCGGGATTTATTACCTACGTCCGACAGAATTACGGAAAAAAATCCCTAAGTATACTCTGGGAAAAACCTTCTTACCAATACGCATTTAGAGAGTGATTTTCTTGGAATAATTCGTTATAGAGAGAATTCACTTCGTTTTAGAGGGTTTTTTTTACAGGGTATTTGGTTTCAAGGTGCAATGACAGATACGAAATTCGTTGTACAGAGACATTCGTTGTAGAGACGTTCGCTGTAGGGAAGTTCAACTGTATATATACAGGGTGTTTCCTAAACATGCGGCAAAAATTCAGGGAGCTGTTACTTGGACTATTCTAAGAATATTTTATCCTTTGATGTTTTTGGAAAAACCTCTTTGTTTCGAAGATACAGGGCGAACAACATTTTTCATATTTTTAAAATTGATAATAGTATAAATAAAAATGCGTACCGCACTGTGTTTACTAAGTAGGTACAATTTATTTTTAAATGTGTTTGACAACTATAAAAAACGGCCAGTTCCTATGGGGCCATCTAGAATCATTAGTTTATACCACTCCAGTAGAAAATGTGGAAGACTTGCGAAATCGGATCATTGCTGGGTGTAACTTAATAAGAAATGATCCTGGTGTTTTTGAAAGGGTTCGGCAGTCAATGAGGAGAAGATTGGATGCTTGTATGCTGGCTGGAGGTGGTCATTTTCAACAGTTTTTGTAGGTTAAGTTAAATTTTCATGTAATTTTTCATAATAAAATGTTATTATCTAAAATTTTGTTTGCCCTGTATCTTCGAAACAAAGAGGTTTTCCAAAAATCATCAAAGGACAAAATATTCTTAGAATAGTCCAAGGAACAGCCCCCTGAATTTTTGCCGCATGTTAAGGAAACACCCTGTATATATTTAATTATATATTATATATGAAATAGGGTAGTTGACTGGATTAAATAGAGAGAAACTTATTTGGGATAGCAGTCAAATTCAATAAGTGTACTCTTTTTTCCTTTACTTTCTCAAGCTTTCAGGATTTATTTATCCCTTCTTCAGTATAAAAAAACACAACGGAAGTCCTCTTATCATCACATCGCATTTCAATAATTTTCCAACAAATTCCATGGTATATAATCTAATGAAGGATGTCACGATTCAATCAAATTCTGAAAGTTCCTCAAATTATTCATATTTTCACAATCTATTCCAAATTTTATATTTATTTTCAACATCTATATTCAGAATCTCATATTTCGTAAGTTACATTTTCTATTGTACCTTATCAAATTATATCATTAATTATTGTAGCATCTCCTGAAGAAGGGATAAATAAATTCTGAAAGCTTGAGAAAGTAAAGGAAAAAAGAGTACACTTATTGAATTTGACTGCTATCCTAAATAAGTTTCTCTCTATATTATATATATATATATATATATATATATATATATATTTAAAAATATCCTTTCTTATTTGCTGAATTGTTATTAATACTAAATATAAATAATGGGAATAGCAGCAGAGTTTAAATTATACTCTTTTTTCTCAACTCGAGCTTTCGAGAATATATTTTCTCTTCGTCAGGAGAACTACAATATGAATAAAGTGATGGAAAAAACATATAAATATCTGAGAAGATTTCAACTTACGAAATTGAGGATTAATATTCAGTTGTTCGCTAACATAATACATCAAGAAATTTCAAAAATGAATATGGAGAGATGAAAAGCTAAATACAATTTGGATTATGAACGTCGAATTGACATAACTCATATTTCTGAATTTGAAACTATCATAATTTGGATCTACAATAATTATCAAATTCTGTGATTTATTGAATCAAAATGGATTAAATAAGAAAATATAGAACTGAGACCACATATATCTTTTCTTGAGTTCATGCAATTTTCATTTTGTGAAATTCGTAACATTTCAAGAAAACTTCTCTTTTTCGAATCTTTTTCGGAATCAAGTATTATTACATCACTAAAATTTGGTTGATGTTGCTCTTCTAAAGAATGTATAGAAAGAGCACAGGTTTCTTTTTGAGTTCTTATATTACTTTTATGTTGAGAAATTCTTTGTTTTAATTTGGTAGAGGTTTGGCCAATATAACATTTTTCACAGTCATTACAATGAATTTTGTATATAACATTAGATCTATTGAAATTTTCGATTTTATCTTTCAATTTAGTGAAGATCTTTCTTATAGGTTTAACATTTCTGATCGCAAGTTTGAATTTTTCTCTGGGTATCAATTCTCTCAATCTATTAGTTAGTTTTTCATGGAAGGGTAATACCAAAAAATTTTTTAATTCTTCTTCAATAAACTCTTGAGGTTCTTGTAGAACTGAATTGTTGTTAGGAATATTGAAAAGAATTTTGTTAAGCCACTTTTTAGGATATCCATTTTTACGAAGAATTTCTTCTAATAATTTCAAATTTTTACTTTTGAATTTCGAATGTGAAATGCTCAAGATTCTGGATTTCAAATTTCGAATCATATTTATTTTTTGTGTTATTGGTTGATATGATTGCCAGTGGATATATCTTCCAGAAGACATTGGTTTTCTATACCAATCCGTGATAAGTATATTCCCTTCTCTAATAACTAGAACATCGAGGAAAGGTATAGATCCATTGGTTTCTTTTTCTAACGTAAATTGAATTTTGTCATGAATTTGATTAATAATTTGAAGAGATTCTTCTACTGAATTTTTTGGTACGGCTGTTAAAATGTCATCCATGAACTTTTTAATGAATGGTACTTTAAAAGGTAATTTTTTTAAACAATTCTTTAGAACCAAATCAACAACAAATTGAGCAATAATAGGTGAAAGAGTTGAACCCATTGGTGTTCCATATTTTTGTTTATAATAGACCCCTTTGAATGAAAAAATAGTTGTCTCAAAAATAAATTTGATAATTTTGATGAATTCATTTCTATTCAAAGGAGAGTTTTCTTGAATTGTATCCCAATTTTCATTAATGCATAACTCTGCTAATTCAAATGAAATATTTGTGAACAATGAAACAATATCCCAACTTACTAAAACATAATCAGTGGTACTTCTCGTAATCCAGAGCAACGCACAAAACTTTGAAATCTTGCGGAGGCACTATCTTGAAAGTCTTGTAGAATAGCGATAGAAAGAAACCCACTTGAAAAATCAAGAATTATTAGTAGTGAGCAGTATCAATCGTCAAAAGAACTTCTCTCTTCTGACCATATGTCCACTTTCCGTTTTTCAATGAACGTGATGGAGGGGAGACCCCCGATACCATCATACGCGCATTAGTATTAGTTTCCCAAACAATATATTGAAAATTTAAATTTAATAATATATTTCATATAGATTCTGCACAGCAACATATGGAAAACTGCCATCGGGGCGTAGCCTTTGATACTGGAGTTAAACCGAAAATGTTTTTGATTCCGAAATTGTAGATACTTCAATGAAAACGTTTTTCGTTCTGTCAGTTTCTGAAATATTTGGATGAGTGTGGTGCTTAGCAGGTATATCTCTGTAATGGATATTTATCGGAATAACTTCGTGATCGACTGCCATTGGAGAATATTTTCATGAGTTCTTTGGAATTCTCGGAGTTTTATGGTTGGAGAAAAGTTGATTTTCATTCTGAATAACGACAAGATACGGTACTCAATTACCTGGGGTTCATTGACATTTGGTTAATTATACAATAAATTTCAAATCACTTGCTGTTATTCCATAATAATCACATAATTTTAGGAATAATGGTATTACCTAACATCAGCAAATCATCTCTCAACGACTTTTCGTTATGATGAAACACATCCACTATTGCTTCACACTCCAGCTGTGTTACTTTGACATTCCAGGAAGGATTGGAAACCACGAAGCGCTCGTTTGAATTGCTTCTATCTGCCAGTGCAATACTGAGCGTCAGAGCGCTGTCGATCGATCTATTCAAATGAACATAGGCTAAAAAATAGAAATATGAATTAGTTGAATGTCATTCATGAACTTTCATGGTAATATATCATTCAATTTCCTTCCATAAAATGTTTCATCGTTCAGAGAAAGGTGATTATAAAAGTTTACTAATGTTTCGGCTCAATTTTTCGAATTTGTTTTCTGCTGGTGATCATGTACCTATTCAACTGAATGATCACTCGGAGCCAGCAGTATCAAATAAATTCTTTTGTATTCAATTCTTGCGATTATATCAAGATTGAAACAGGCCAAAGCATCGAAACTGAAGCTGTATTTTGGCCAGGAAACTAGATTCAAAAATATTTTGAAATATTTTCTGTGTGAAGTAACTAGTTCGAAGATCACTGAAATGCATATTTTTGAAAGCTGTTAACGGTTAAGTCAACCAAAATATTTATATTAGAGCGTTAACGTTTGCTTTCGTTAATTTGAATGTATCTTTGAATTTTGAAATCAAAAATATTGTTGTCGATATCATTCAGGAGTTACGCGAAGAAGTTTTTCAAAAATATCTCTTGTATAGCGCAGAAGTATGACAGAATTTCTACATCCCATATACCTTCGAAACATATATAGCTGTCTCCTAATATGCAACTAGACCAGACAAATCCCATTCATGAAGATAATATGAAATGAATATTTCATAGAATGACGGTTCTATTTTATAAACTATAAATAAAAATTTGATCCAAGTAAGAAAAAAAAATTAGTTTGTCATATTCTATTATAATAGTTAGTTCTAACTTCATTTTGTCTTCGTCTCCATTTTATATGAGATTTTCTCGATTTTAGAAGGTTGAGGCCAAAGAGAGCGTCCCTAGTTCCAAGTCCACTTCTGACACCGAATTGGCTGTCTGATATTTCAGCTTCAATTTTTCCATGTATTCTTTTATGGATGATCTTTAGTGCATGTGACATGAGGCTTATACTTCTGTGCTCTGAACATTATTATTTTTCTTAGGAAGAATTGCTCTGGAAATCTTCCAGTTCTGTAAATAGTATGGAACAGGTCAAGCTGAACCTCAATCTTCCCATCATCCAACAACTTCACAAGTTCCCCCGGCATCCGATCTGGTTCAACTGCCTTGTTTTCCTTCAACATTTTGATCGCATATACAACTTCGTCTTTCGTTATCTCAGGTCCATCCATCAGCCCTTCCTCATTATTCAAAATAGTCCGAGAGTCTTCAAATATCCATGGTAACTCATTATCATGGATTATCAGATCTAAATTTATTTTACAATTATAAATAGACTAGCTGGCCCGCGCAACTTCGTCTGCGCAAATCGGCTATCAAAATTATTGTTATTATTATTGATTATTTCCCACCATTTTTTATATTGATTATTTTATTGACATCGACTACTAAGGTAATTAGCAATCTCTTCAAAACCGAAAAATTTTGAAGAAGCCTAAATCCTGATTGCAACACCTATTATATTTCCCTACTTTTTAGTAAATAATTGTCTAACCCATATTTGATAATACAATCCAATAATCAGACAACCACCTCAACGGATGGGCACCTCCATGAAACGCAAAATGAAGGCAGTCGCCAACGATATCTCCTCTACGTACAGTCCGTTGAATTAGTGCTGAATCATTTTTAAGGGTCGCTTGCCACTACGCTAAATTCGGAACTAAGTAAAGCTCTTAGTCCTAAATAAAATGCACACGCATAATGAATACGAAATATTATTATGCTCACGCATTTGATTCAGGTCCAAGAGCTTGAATTAGTTCCGAATTTAGCATAGTAGCAAGCAGCCCTAAGATCAAACTTATATCGTGATAACTATTCGTTCATATTGATTAGTGTAAAAGACAAAGCGTCGGCCTAATTTTTAAACCTGCCAAATGTATTCTGAAACAATTAACTTAGCAGGTTAATGAATTAAGCCGACGAAAGGTCATCTACTTCGAAAACTGGAAACGACAAAAGTTTTTGTTCTGAAAGACATTGGGTAAATAAAATAAATGTGCATTTTAAAAAGTGTCTACAATTCAAAAGTATTTAGAGCTCAAAATTCTGGTTATGATGGCTTCCATGCGAAAAAGATAACTATGTTGTCGTAGATTTTTATTCAGAACTTTTTGAGGGGAAAAACTCATGGTACATTTTGTTCATGTATCATCAAGTGTTTAGGCAGCGTACGTCTTGATCGCTTTCGAATATTTTCAGACTCTCTTGATAGTTTTTTATTGTATTAAGGCCAATTTACAAAATATTTAATAACCCTGTATACGTTATCCACACTAATATTATAAATGTAAATGTCCGTGTGTTTGTTTGTCCTCTATGGACTCAAGAACCAGATGACCGATTTTGATGAAACTTTCACAATATTATAGAGAATTTTTCTTGGGAGGTTTTCATGTAGGCTTTATCTTTATATAACGAAGAAATAAGGAAAAATATCGACTTTTCATGAAAAATCCCGGTACTTTCCGGCATTACGGGCGACGCTGCGTAAGCTATAAGAGATAGAGAAACATGGTCAAAGACAATTTAGTAGTGCTCAAAAAATTATATCAAAAAGTCCGCGACGGCATATGTCTAACTGCCGAAGACAACCCACGGATTCAATCCAAAATAATGGTCAATTTGAAGAGGGCTTTTGACTGGCATGGAATGCATCAATATGAAAATGAATGTGACTGTTATCTGCGGCATTTATTCCTGATGAAAAATGCTTTTTATAGTATAGTTTTCGAATGGATACTTTGAAAGTTACAGTAGGTTGAACGAGTGTGAATTTGAGTAAGAAATTATACTCGACGTCGTTTCGTTATGTAAACACGTGCTGTCTCTCCTTCGATACGAGGTTTTGAATGTGAGGTTGCGGACCTATCAGTACCGTTTTAAATTGAAACATAACGCGAGCGGAGCCGCGGGAATGAGCTTGTTCTGTTAAATAAACTATGTTGATGTGATGTTTCTTCCGAATTTTTCAGGCAGTTCTTACCTGAAAGTTTAACAAAGGTCCATACTCAGATCCTCACAAACTTTTGCATATCTCAGCGCTTGTAAAACTTCTCACGGTGTGGACCCACGGATACTTGTTCAATTTGGACACTCTGATTCGACATGTTATGACAGGTTTTCCAGAACGGTACAATGAAAACCATTTAGTGAGTGAGTTGTGTGTCCTGAAAGTTACGAATTGAGGTAGTCGGGTGGCGTTGTCAGTTCTCGTATTTTGATTTTTCCCTTCAAACAACATTAATATAATTAATATGAACATGGTTCGTTGTAGCTGGGTTCTGCCTTCCGGGAATATAATTTTTTTTACCTAAATTGTTCTTTCAAGTAAAGCAGGCCATCAATGGCTGATACCTTCATGAGGATTCAGAACCGACTTCATTATGTGAATGCTTCAAACAACACGAACTTGATATTTTATTTTGACATCTCACAGCATTTTAGTATTGGCAAATGTGCTCAAAGTTCCCAAATCAGCTAATTTATATTATCAGCCTAATCACATTTAGCGTCATACTGAAAAAGCAATCGTTCGAAATTGATGTTTTCATTGTGATTTCTATGGTGTATGACTGTATGTCGCCTGAAATCGAAAGTACGGATTTTCGCCGAGCAACGACGAATCTTTGTGAATATCTCATTCGGTTTGTCTCGAACCGCTCACTACGCTTATAGGTGCTTACCTATAAGCGCTTGATATTTCACGAACTGTGATTTGATCACTAATGTTAAGAATTCAAGATATTCCTAAAGTTCCTTATCAATTATTAAAAGCGTGATATCGTGATAACTTTTGCATTTTGGAAAAAAAACATCGAAACAGGGCATCGGCAGTCAAGCAAGAGTTATATTAGCTGTGAAACTCCTTTTTTCTCCTTATGAGAGGAAACAAGTTCATTTTTTTTCGAAAACTCACTTCCCCAAGTTGTCATAATCATATCAAATAGTTCTCGTTGAGAAAAAGGAACGCGCTGGACTGACTTCATTTTTCAATTTTTTTAATTTCCTGAAGGTCTGAACAATTTCCGTGGCAATATTCCTGGCACAAAACAGCACAACTGTATCACATATTCTCTTATTCATTCATCAGAAGAAGAAACGAAAGTGCTTGGCTATCTTTTTTTGTTCAAATTCAGTTTTTCTATAAATCAGACGCACTTTTGGAGCAAAGCACAACTAACTAAAATTTTTCTTCAGTCATTGAAATCCAACTTTTCGAAAAGTGTTGGGCTGACAGAATTTTCAGGTCTTTGAGGACCAGATAAAATGAGGAGAAAATCTCAACGGCAGAAAGCAGCACAAATTAACTCTCGGACAGGCCCACCTAAGCTGTCAGATTAAGTGCATGTTTTTTTCTAGTTTCTCACGGCGGTGTTTGTCGCTCAGGGGTGGGACTTTCTGTAGCTTCTTGATTTTATATCGCGATCATGTATGTGCAATATCAACCTCCTCAGAGCCTTGATGTTAGTCGAAAAGAGCGCAATAATCTTTTGAATCGATTGCGCTCGATAACGTAAGTACCATCGAATTTGATTTTTTCAATATTTCTGGATGAAAAAGTCGTGCACTCGCGCTCCCAACACCCGAACAAAACAAAAAGTAAAAATATATTTCATATTTATTGCAATTCTTGATATAATCTGTGGGTTGAAATGAGCCCGCTTGAGTCTTCAAGTATTTTTTTTTCGGGGTATAATGGCTTCAAACTCAAGTAAATGCAAGTAAATTAAAATCACCGTATGTTTCAAATACATATTTTCTGGAAGTATTCTAGAAATCAAAGTAAAATGTACGAATATATATATATATATATATATATATATATATATATAAAAATAAAGGGCAACAAAACTTCACTAGAGAAAGGAATGCTAAACCGACTGATATCGTACAATATAAAAGTTCCATTGTTCTAGTTTACCTGGCAGTGGTTGTCAGGAGTAATAAACACTTGTTTTTGTTTCATATATAATCACAATTACATTCTGTTTTTTTTCAAATATCCTTGTTACATTGAAATCTGCAGAATTTATCTTTCTTTAATTTCTACCGTCAATTTTTATTGAGGTTTTGGAATTTTCTTCATATATTATGTGTATTTAAATGACAAAACCATTTTTCAACGTCCTCCCCATTTTCTAGCAAATTTTTCTCATTAAAACATGAATTTCCCTACTTAATCTCACAGATGAGTTGCACCCGAAACCGTTAGGATTAGGGTTAAGTACAATTCTGAACAACAGGAGTGATTTCCACAGTGCAGGAGTGATGTACATCTTAGCACAGATCGGTTTTACAGCTTATAATGGCCTGGCTGTACTTCGAAATTTTCACAGTTTCGCTGCTCTGCCGACAATCGAGATAGCGGCTTATGCTTGATGATAATGGAAGTAACTCAGTACATGCTTGATAATCAAAATTGAAACTACCAAAAATCATAGGAAAATATTCACAATAGGAACAATTTCGCGTTTGAATTTCATAAGACGAATGTAAATGTAGAAATCACGTTAATATTGTGAACACCTCTATTCTTGTTGGGTATGATTTCTATCGTTTAAATTTTCGCTCTTTACGTATGTGTTTGTTGGGTTGCGTCCATTGTGAATCAAGCATAAGTGTCATTCTTGCATATCACTGTAAGAATAACATGGATGATTCGAAACTACGCGACGTATCGACAACGTCGACATAATGGAATTGCCCAAAATGGCTCCCAAACCGGAGCATTTTTCTGATTCGCTTGATAGTTTGTGGTTGTTTCATGCTGAAATAACTCAATTTCTTCATGAATTATGTTAATCGGATATAGAAACTATATCATGTGTAGTTTCATCTGAATCCGTTCGGTTGTTCTAACGTGAAAGAAAAACAAACATCTTCACATCCTAACAAACTTTCCCATTTATAATATTAGTAGGATGTCCGTGATTCCATATTTGACATATTTTCGATGAATTGCAATAACTTCATGTATATTTTAAGAATAATAATAATTTACTCTTTCAAGTGCTAGTCTGATAATTTGATTGATTAATTTTTGATGAATAATGCCATTCTCCATTTAAATAAGTTCATCGGAGAAAAAAAGGTGAAACTTAAGCAAATCACATCGAAACCTGAACAAATGGGGAGACTTCGCCTATTGAGTGACTTTCTCAATTCACGCTGAAATTCCGCTTTCATGCAGTTAATTCCATTTTCGAGGAATTATTATGAATATTTGACATAGAGAGAACGCAAGAATTTTATGTTTATATTTCTTGCATGAGCGTAGTTAAGAAATGTATATTTTTCGTGAATATTCACTAAAGAATCATCAGAAACATGAAACATGCTTCTGATATCTCCTCGGGATAAATTCATTCGTAATCGCTTCCGACCAGGTTTGACGTCTGATAAATGTTCATATGAAAGTTCATTCAAGATAAATGGCGGTCGAACAATCTGATCAGTTAAAAAAAGTGACGATCTGAAATTTGTTGATTTTCGGTCAACTTGATGTTCATTTGTCAAGTTATTGGCATGCGAAGAATTGTCGATATTGAAATTAGTGACTTTTTTTATTAGTTTATCGAATTTGAAAATTTATTCCGAAATATTAAACATTTTGAGATTCTGCTTCAATGAGCCATTTTTCAGCTGTTTTTGGCACATTTCTGGGAGCCCTATTGCTTGAACACAATGATTGCCTGATTCGAACTCTCTAGATTATTTTTTGTTAGGACAACTACAAACGAAATTTTATATGGTGAAATTGAAATCAGAGAAAATCTAATCGGAAAATTTTTCGGGGAATGTAATATCTTGAAGCAAAATCAAACTCTCAGTGGAATGTCAATTAAAAATTCAATAAAATGAATCTCTCAACCTTCATCTGAAATCTGACGATCTCCTCCAGAATCACACTGCATATTTATTGGATTCTCATTGGCTCCTTTATTGTGTCTGAATTTCTTTTCTACGAATTAAGTGAATCAAATAATAATGTACCTTCTTCTTCTTGAAAATGTAGGTATATGAGAATAATTCTTCTTTTCTTTTATAATTCATGAGAGATGATATATAAATCAGGGCTGAGATATTAATTTTTCCACCCCACTGTCTTCCTTTCTCTATCTCTCTCGCTCTCTCTCTCTCTCTCTATCTCTCTCGCTCTCTCTCTCTCTCTCACTCTCTCTCTCTCTCTTTTATGTATAGTTGAAGTTTGAAGTTGAAAACATCGAAATGAAACATTTCAGATTAATAATATTCGTGTTACGGTGGTAGTGTACGAAAGCGTTCCAAACGTTTCGACCGAATTATATGAAACTCTTATTAATATTTGGTAAATAAAATAGTTCGTGTGCCATATTCCTTAGAAGAAATCATGAGTTATTAAAATCTTCTGTATTTCTTCTGGAAAATCAAGAATGAATATGTTGATTATGTCAAGAAAATACACTATCGTGCCTTCATTGAACTGAAATATATAGTTTTGTACAAGATGATGGTATCTGACGTCATCGACGAAATTTGGCATAACAACTGCCTATGAGACAATTGATCCGTTCGGTTTTCTCGTAGTGCGGCAGTTCGTGGTTCGAATCTTGAAGTAGTTTTCATTTATTCCATTTATTTCATTCATATCCATTGGGAAAACGATCATTAAAATTCGGCTTCGATTTTATCAATTCATGTATCATCATTCTATAAATCGATCTGAATGATGTGAAACTTAAATTTTAGGGCGCTTGTAGATATCATTCAAATATGAGTACCTCGAAAGCTATAGCTTTAATACTATTCATTTATGAATTCAAGTTCTGTTTTCAAATCATAAGTTTTCAAGTTATAGAACATACATCGAGTTGAAAAAAAAAACAATATGTCCATAGCTCTTTCTTTTTGGCTCCTCAAATCAGAAGCACTAAGTTGGGAATTTTCATCTACTTTCAATGATATTCTATGGCTTCAGTGACAAATTATCAGTTTAAACAAAGAAGAGCAGAAACTGTGAGTAATTGTTCCAAACTTCCATTTAGTACCTACTGACAAAAATTGAATATGAATTTCTAGGAAAATCAAATTTTTTCATGTTACTCAAACATTGAGTGCAAAAGTAAATCATTTTATTGAAACTGAAAAAAATTACAGCAGGTCAAAAGATCACATTTTCATTCCTACTCACTACTACTACTCAATTTTCTACAACAAGTTCAGCAGACACAGTTCGTTGCACAGAAAAGATATTTTCCTGTAAATTTTCGTTGGACCAATATCCATTAATTCGCTTAATTTACAAGCATTCGAGCTCTGCTCTTCAGACCAGGAAGTGTGAAAATATTGCTCTTTGATTCTCCAACTGTATCAGTAAAATTCGTAAAATCAGTTGGGCGAACTTTAGTTTGAGAAATACCAGGCTGTAAATTCATCTAAAAATTTAAAACATAGTTCCATTCCATTAAGGAAAAAACTAACGCCAACGGTGAAGTGGAGTCCGTGAGACTCCTAGAAGAAGAAAAGAGCTTCTGTAAACGATCACGTTCCACACACAACTGATTTAGACCATGTACACATTAGGCGTTAGGAAACGCGCGTTAGCCAAACGCGCGTTTCAAAATACAAGTGCTCCAATGTATCCGTACACATGCAAACGCGCGTTTTCGATCCAACGCTCGTAAAACGTGCGTTGGAGGATATTCGACCGGGTACTCATTAGGTGTTTCGAAACACGCTTCTTGCTAGCGCGCGTTTCGAAAAACAAGTGCTCTTATGTACCCGTACACATGCAAAATGAGCGTTTGTATCCAACGCCCGGAAAACGTGCGTTTCAAGATATTTTTTGAAGCGCGCGTTGAATATGCGTCAGGTGGGTGTTTCGAGATACATGTGTTCTTATGCAGTCGTACACACTTCAACGTGCGTTTTCATGACGATTGTATCTGATTTGAAAATGAAAATGGAATTTCGATACTGATTTATTTATTGATGAGGTTAAAAAAAACCAGCTTGGTGTGACATGACGAGTCCCGAATATAAAAATAAAATAGTAAAAAAAAGGAATTGGGAAGAGATAGTTGAAATTTTCAATATTCATGGAAAAGTTCCAGATAAAAAAAAATCTTAGGGGGAACTGATAATGTGATCAACTGTATCCTATTCATCTTCTCTTGTTTTCGAATTTCAGTCCAAAATATCAACTTCGGTCATTTTCTCCGTTTCTGTTTGTGCTCGGATGTCAAAATGAAAGCATTATACAGACATTTTTTGTATAGCAATCCAGTAGCATACTATATTTTTTCCCAATAGGCTTCCTTGCTTATTTATGCTATAAGATGAAGTTGTATTTTTTCCTCCTGGGAAAACATACACTACTGGATTGCTATGAAAAAAGTGTCTGTATGATGTTTTCATTTAACATCCATTCAGAAAAAGGAGACCGAAATTGAAAATCTCCCAAATTTCAATTTTAGTCTCGAAAACAAAAGAAGAGGAATGCAGTTGATGGATTAATCAGTTTCTCTAAAAAAGATGACCGTAAAGTGTGATTCATTTTCCTCTATCTCTTTCAGTTAAAAAATTCTAGTTCACCAATTTTGTCAACCCTGTACAGTGAAATGAAAAAAGTACCCAAGAACCGACGGCTTTCAAGGAAAAGTGAATTGCTCAATATCATTCAAAGAGCACAAATTCATCAAACGAAAACAACACATCAAGCGTATCTATTTCCATATTCCTCAATTAATCCAGGAGCGTATAACTATGTTGATATTAGCATCAACACAGACTTCTCAGCAGTGGACTAGAGCTCGAACGCCACTGCAGACAGGGTGGGAATCATAACGAAGCCAGCAATCAGAAAGCTTAGATCAGTTTGAAAAAATGTTTCTTATTTTTCCATTCAAAAGTACGAACTTCAAAGTGAGAAGTTTTTCTTCTGGAGATATTGTCTCTCTGAAGGTGGTTGATTTACTATCCACTTTGATCATATTGAGTGGGTCATCAAATTATGTGACAGACATTCTGACATAATTGAAAAACTTCGATCAATGTTGCCGTAATTTTGGATACAGTATTTGAAACCTTCCATGCGTTAGTCTATCGCGTGATATTGGGTGAACCCAAATTTTTTTTGTCTTTGGCATCGCCTGTTATATCGCCTTTTATATCGACCGTAGATGAACCACACACACCGAATCACTTCAGCATTCATTTTTGAAGTATTTACTGAACTAGTACGGTATGCTCGCCTTAATTAATAAAATATAACGCTGATCTAACGCCGAACTAACGCTGCAGTGTGTACGCTGCCAACGCGCGTTAAACGCAACGCCAAACGCCTAATGTGTACGAAGCCTAAGGCCTTTCTGTCAACTCACCGTGAATAAAATGAACGGTACTGGAAGCCAAGATATTGCCATTTGATCTGCAAAAAAGTTAAAGCGGATAAAAAATATGAAAGAGTCTGCCAGACTCGATCTCACCGTTTACGGGCATTAACAGTAGATTTCACCGTTTTCTGATTTGAAATTTGAAGGGAAAACATTGACATTCATACTTATGCAGAATTTGATCTGGACATCAGTATTATTAATTGAATGAAATATTTTACTAAGATCTAGCGCCGAAAATTGAAAATATTATACCTACAATAAAAGAACAGAGAACTGAGAATTATGTATAATGCACTGGCGGAGTACACGACTGTCATACGAGGCAACTCAAAAATATCTCTTGAAAATCATCCCCGAAAAAGACCGCACGCACCTACCTTCATATAGACTTTGCGCTGAGACACAAATAGTCGATTTGAAAAGGCTGTAGTATTTCAAAATACTGTGCTTACAATATGAGAACTGGAAACAATTGACGCACATGGACTATCAAACCAGATATAAAATGAAATCTGAGTTCGTAACAGAGAAAAGATCTGAAACAATAGGTCAGAAATAGTTCTACTAGGCACCTTCAAAACTGTTTTGTAACGTTCCACACTCTCTTAGAAATATATATATATATATATATATATATATATATATATATATATATATATATATATATATAGAGAGAGAGAGAATAGATTCTTGGGATAGCAGCAGATTGGATGAATTACTTCTTCTTCAGAAGAAGATAAAAATAAAGTTATCGAAAGCTTAAGCTATAAAGGAAAAAGAGTAATTCATCCAATCTGCTGCTATCCCAAGAATCTATTCTCTGTTTCAACTATATCAGCAAAGACTTCATTTCTTGTATAAATATATATGATATTCCCAATTTTCACATTTCAAATGGGTCCAGTTCTCCAGAAACGCTTAATAGATCGTCGGTAGACTCCCTCTCGTCCCATCTCGGATGATCCGGCCGTCGGATAGTCCGGCCGCCCGAGCGGTGAGAGTCACACTCAGCTGTTGTGTTGTTTTCTTCTTTGACCCGAGTTTATTTCGCAAAAATAACGTAAGCATAGGCTGTAAATCTACTTGTATTTGGTTAGTATATACCCCTCTTGGTGGTTTATCATATTTTAATGTGTTCACTTAATAAAATAAATGAACACTGAAATAAACAGAATTGAATTCCGGAAAAATAACCCTCCCAAGCAAGGCCCGAACCTGCGACCTCCGAATTACTAGTCCGACGCACTAACCACTGTGCTATCGGGAAGGACGAAGGTTCCACCTGATCCTCGGCTGGTAATTCCCCCAGAATTCGATGTTAGTTGTTAGTGTTTATTCTTCACGAACTATGACGTTCGTGAAGAATTCTTCGGGGAGTTAGGGTAGGAAGGGAAACTCATTCGCTATCGGTGGTCATCGATGATTCGATTTTACCGTTCATCCGATTGCGTCATTCGCGATTTTGCGATATATCAGCAGGAGTCGGGTAGTTGAATATCCTGACCACCGAATAATGTTAATTAGCCGAGATAAATTGTGAATGTTTTATTGTCTGAAAATGATATAGAAAAATTTATTGGCATGCAGACAGAATTGAATTCCGGAAAAATAACCCTCCCAAGCATGGCCCCAACCTGCGACCTCCGAATTACTAGTCCGACGCACTAATCACTGTGCTATCGGGAAGGACGAAGGTTCCACCTGATCCTCGGCTGGTAATTCTCCCAGAATTCGATGTTAGTTGTTAGTGTTTATTCTTCACGAACTATGACGTTCGTGAAGAATTCTTCGGGGAGTTAGGGTAGGAAGGGAAACTCATTCGCTATCGGTGGTCATCGATGATTCGATTTTACCGTTCATTCGATTGCGTCATTCGCGATTTTGCGATATATCAGCAGGAGTCGGGTAGTTAAATCTCCCGACCACCGAACAATCTTAATTAGCCGAGATAAATTGTGAATAGGCTGATATATCGCAAAATCGCGAATGACGCAATCGGATGAACGGTAAAATCGAATCATCGATGACCACCGATAGCGAATGAGTTTCCCTTCCTACCCTAACTCCCCGAAGAATTCTTCACGAACGTCATAGTTCGTGAAGAATAAACACTAACAACTAACATAGAATTCTGGGAGAATTACCAGCCGAGGATCAGGTGGAACCTTCGTCCTTCCCGATAGCACAGTGGTTAGTGCGTCGGACTAGTAATTAGGAGGTCGCAGGTTCGGGCCTTGCTTGGGAGGGTTATTTTTCCGGAATTCAGTTCTGTCTGCATGCCAATAAATTTTTCTATATCATTTTCAGACAATAAAACATCCACTGAAATAAACGGCTGAAATACGTTCGTGTTGGAGGTTTTAGACATCTTATAATAGTTTTATCGGCCACATTTTTTTCCGGCCGAGGGTCCGGTCTCTAGGTGACCGGACGAGACTGAGTCTACTGTATCTCTATCTGAACATACCGGTTGACCCCAGAAACGCGGATCTCATTTATTGGAAGGAAATATACTGAGTGACTTAAAATAGATGTTCTCTTACCGTGCTGCTTGTTATTGTTCCCACATAATATTGGAATATTATAATAATTCGGCAAAACGGCTAACGAATCGCTTGTACATTTATAGGCTGTAGACTTTTCATTCCAAGTTGATGGGTTGAACACAAAATGTATAAAATCCAACCTGAAACATACAAAATAATTATTGCCCTCATTCAAGTATACTAGAGCCTCTGGTTCTTATTCATTGGACTACTGAAAAATGTGGATTCAATTTTGTTTAATTAAGGGCTGGTTTATTCACTCAAGTTTATAATTTCGAGTTTAGATGAAATAAAAGCACTAGTTTTCGTAATGTCGTTTATTCTCTTAGCGAACTGTTTTCCATCTGTTTCATTTTTCCTCTCTGACCGAGGGGACTTTTAGGTACATGTGTTGATTTAATATGAAATATGCTACAGATTTCTCCGTGCGAATATAAAATATTAAAACCTGTATCAGAGATGGCATTACTATGCTGAAAATGGTAATTAGCTAATATTAATTCTAACATTCCACCCACTTCATTTTCTCTCAGAAAATGATTAACAAGAAAACAATAAATGCAATAATTAAAAAAATAATTTTATAAATGAAAAATTCCCAAATAATTACCAATCAAACTGTAGTCTCACATTGAGTTTTAAATAACAATATAAGCTTGGCTATCGGTCGGTCTATTTCATTGGTAGAAGTACGTAATCTTACAACTCTTACTTGACTGTCATTAGCAGGATATATTTTAATGACTCTGGCCACTTCGCAGGAGGATTACTTTCATCAGTTATGAGGACTATATCGTTTAGTTGAAGACAAGGTTGGGTAGTCCGTTATTTATTTCTAACTTGAAGAGATTGTAAGTACTCCCTTGACCATCTCTTCCACCAGTGTGCTAACATTAGCTGCATCTATCGCCATCTTTCACTACGAGAAATTTTAATGTCTGAGTAATCAGTGTCAGATACAATATAAGATGGTGAATTGATCAAGAAATGTGCTGGTGTCAGAGGCTGTATATCACTGACGACATCCCCCAAAGCTATGAGCGGTCTAGAATTCAAACATGCTTCAACTTGAGTAAGCAATGTATATAGTTCCTCAAACGTAGGAGTGTGAGAAGATACAACTCTCTTCAAATGGTATTTGGCAGATTTCACTGCGGCCTCCCATATACCGCCAAAATGGGGAGCTGCTGGTGGGTTGAAGTGCCAATTCGTGCCTACATTAGATAGACTTTCCGAAATTTCAAATACAAAAGGGGTGGACTTTTGAAATAACTGTTTTAGTTCTTTGTCAGCACCGACGAATGTTGTTCCACGGTCACTGTATAAATCAGAACAAAAACCTCGTCTGGAGGTGAATCTGCGGAACGCCGCGATGAACTCTTTAGCAACATAGCTTGATACAAGTTCTAAATGCACAGCACGGGTACGAAGACATATAAAAACAGCTATGTAACCTTTGGAAGATTTCTGGCCACGACCTGCCGAAGCTCTTAGATTGAACGGACCAGCATAGTCAACACCCGATTTCGAAAACGGTCGACTTGGTCTTGTTCTAAATGGAGGTAAATTCGCTAGTTTTTGATACATAGTACTTCCGCGGTATCGTAAGCAGGAGTAACATAGATTTATAGAACGCTTAACCAATTGTCTTGCTCGGACAATCCAAAATTCCGATCGCAGAGTGTTGAGTGTTAAATTAATACCACCATGCAGCGTTTTCCAATGAAAAAATTTAACGAGGAGAGAAGAAAAATTACAATTGTGAGGTAGGATTAAAGGATGCATCTCTTCAAATTCGAGAAAAGAATGCTGCAAACGACCACCCACTCTGAGCAAATTGTCGTGTAAAAGGGGGTCTAATTTCAACAAGGTGCTCGATTTATGGATTGTGCGGTTTTTTCTCAAGGCATTTAATTCGTTCGGGTAAAAGTTATGTTGAATTATATAAACCCAAGCTAAACGAGCTCTAGACAATTCCAGATTGCTTAACGATTTGGAATCAGTATCAATAACTTTGGTATACCAGTTACAGGAGAACAAGTTTATTCTATGCTGAAAATTGCACCGTTTAATCAAAGTATTAAGGAATTTCAACATGATTGCTGTTACTCTTGTTAATTTATTAAGGTTAGAGTACCGCATTTGCAGGTCCCAAATATTGGAGTCCGTATTGTATTTCTGAGTGGTAGTTGCTGTCAGACTATTCGTGGGAATTATTGTATAATCTGCATTATCTTTCGGGATAATTTCGAATGATTTCGTTTCATCACTCAACCACTTAGGGCCTTTCCACCATAATCGGAAGTTACCTAAGTCACTTGGACTGATACCTCTCGAAAGGCAATCTGGAGGGTCATCTGCACTGCGGACGTGCCTCCAGCAAGCATTAGGTACCAAGGTATGTATTTTTGAACATCTATTCGCAATAAATATTGGCCACCGAGAAGGATGATCGTTGAGCCAAAATAGCACATCTGTTGAGTCAGACCATAAATGTAAACTAATATCTTCTATATTAATAGCATTTGACAATTTGTTAGAAAGCTCAGCTAACAGCAAAGCAGCTCTTAGTTCCAATCGAGGTATGGTTAACAAAGGCTTGATTGGCGAAACTTTTGTCTTCGCCTGTAAAATGGTGATTACCACTTCATCCTCAAAAATTATTCGGAGATAAACAACGGCGCCGTAAGCCAACTTTGAAGCATCTGCAAATCCGTGCAGTTCGAATTTCTTAGCATGGGGTTGGTAACCCAACCACCGACTTATTTCAACGTTATTCAGGCTATTTAGTTGATGATACCATTTTAACCATTGTTCAGCCAGTTCTGAATCTAACTCTTCGTCCCAACCAAGTTTCCTCATCCAGAGCTGTTGCATGAATACCTTCGCTGTGATCAGAGCTGGTGCGAGCCAACCTAAAGGGTCAAACAATTTGGCTATCTTAGAGAGAATTTTTCTTTGAGTGAGAAACGTACTGAAATTGTCGGCTTCATTCTCTAATTTAAACCAAAATGAATCAGTTTCTGGGTTCCAAGTTAAACCCAATATACTGAAAGTTGCATCTTTATCAAATTCATAATCTTGAGGAATGGCGCGATCGGCTGCCGGAATGGACAATTCAGGGTTATTTGAAAGCCACTTATGTAAAGAAAAACCGTCTTCTCTAGAAATAGCTATCAATTGGCATATTTTGTCTTGTGATTCCTCAAATGAGTGACCTCCTGAGAGATTATCATCCATGTAAGTTTCGTTCTTCAATATAGCAGCACCTAGGGGGTATCTTTCCTGTTCATCCGATGCAAGTTGATGTGTTACTCTTATAGCCAAAACAGGGCTGGATACCATACTATAAGTTACCGTCTGAAGATACCATATTTTTACAGGATCATTAGCATTGAACCTCCAAAGAATTGCTTGGAAGGGTTGATCGTCGCGATGTATTCCTATCTGTCGAAACATCTGTTTCATATCGGAAACAAACACATATTTGTATTTCCTCCAACGAAGAATTAGCTCCGACAAGTCGGGATGTAAGTTCCTTCCAACGTGAAGCGTATCATTGACTGAAAGACCATTAGTAGCCTTAGCCGACCCGTTAAAAACTGTTCTCAATTTGGTACCAGCCGAGTTTCGTTTCAATATACCATGATGCGGCAAGAAATAGTGAGTGTTTGCTAAATTTTCCTCATTTATTTCGATCATGTGACTACGGGCAACATAATCCAACATGAACTCCCTATATAAGCGACCAAATTCAACATCACGCTCAAATTTGGTTTCCATTCTAATGAGCATTTTCAGAGCTATGTCATACATACTAGGAAAACTCAAATCTTGATTATTTACCTTGAAGGGCAAGCGAACCGTATATCGACCATTTTCGTCTCTTGAGAAATTATTTACAAATATACTTTCGTTATCTATTTCTTCAGGACTAATATACTTAGTTTCACTCGAGAATTCTTCTTGTGCGAAGAAGTTACCTAGCAAGTCGTTTAAAGATATCTCATCTTCATTAATGTGTAATACTGAAGGAAGAATTCTATCACGGGATGAAGAAGTATTGCCAGAAACTATCCAACCGAGTGCACTTTTCATGGCTATAGGTTCAGAAGTTTTTCCTCGAATGATTTGACCCTCAATAATCTTAGCGTGAATTGAAGAACCTAAAAGTAGCTCTACTTGACCTCTTTCTGCGAAATTTGGATCAGCTAGTACAAGTGAATCTAGATTAACATTTATTATTGCTTTCCAATTCAGATGCATAAGATGTTATTTTAGGAATTACAAAAGCATCTACATGACAGAAAAAATCTGAATTAAACCTAGCTTTTAAGGTAAATATGACTAATTTCCTACATGTGAAGGTTTTACGTCCTCCAACTCCCGAAATAGGGACATCAACTGATTTTGATTTCAATTTTAGTCTCTGATACAAAGACTCTGAAATGAAGGATGACTGTGACCCCTGATCTACCAGAGCCTGAGCAAAAGTCACCTTTCCATCTCCGGTACAAACTCTAACTACTGCGGTGGAAAGAAGAACTTGATTCGGAGATTTGCACAAATTAGAAGAAACTTCTTCGACAGTTAATTTTTTACTTCCTGAAGGGATAGATGATTCTTAATTCGTTGTTTCAGTAACATTTGTATGTATAGATGAGTGGTGCTTACTATGGCAAATCTGACACCTTTTCTTAGAGGTGCAATTTTTCACGTTATGTAATGCAAGACAGTTAAAGCAACGCTTTTGATTAATTATAAATTCCTTTCTCTGAATAGGGCTTCTATTTTTATATGAATCGCAATGTAAGAAAAAATGAGAATCGTTGCAAAGTGGACACTTATTAGAATGACATGGAACAACATTATGCGACTTAACGGTGGGAAAATTATTTGACTTTAAATTACCATTAGGGGTAGTTCTAATAGCAGTTTTAACACTACCATCCTCTAAGGCCTCTAATACCGTTATTTGATTTTCTGAAAAACCCATTAAAACCTTGTGAGACGGGGGTTCCAGTGAACCAGAGTCATTTCCTAAATGTTTTTCCCATTGCCTGCGTGAGTCAGCAGCTAAAAGAGACACTATATGAAAAACTAAAATATCGTCCCGATTAGAAACTGGACGCTTCAGCGTTTCGAGGGCCGCCAGAGGGCGCATATACCGGCTATTATTCTTTTAATTTCATGAGAAGACTCTTTTCTCATCGGTTTTATGGAAAATATTGCACATAAATGAGCAGATACAAGGCGACGCTTGTTCTCATACCGATCTTTCAACTTTTGCCAAGCAATAGCAAAATTTCGGTTATGCTGTAGCTACTTATCAATCGAGCAGCATCTCCTTCTAAACTTAGCTTCAGATGATGCAGCTTTGTGACATTTGATATATTGGATTTATTAATGACCAATGTTGTGAACAGGTCCCTGAAGGATTCCCATTCACAAAATTCGCCCTTGAATTTAGGAAGTGTAATGGCGGGCAACCTTTCCGTGTCTTCAAAATTGTTCACCTTTTGATTTACAGTCGGTGCAATAGGGGTAACGTTTATTGAATCGAGAAAAGTTTGAAACGCTATACGTCTGTCCAAGTAGAGTTCTTCAGTTACAGCAAATTGATCAGTCAGGAAATAATTAGATTTCCTAATTTCATCGGAATTATCTAACAAAAGCTTAGAATGATTAATTTCATAATTGTTCCAAACCTTTTCTAAATTCTCCATTCTAACTTTGCAATTACTCAATGTCATTTTAGCACTACCATCCTTTTTGAAATTGGTATAAGACCTTGATATTCGAGCCAGCAATATTTCCTGTTCAAGTAATATTTCTGACATTTTATTAGAAACTTTGAAGCATATAATGAGAGAAAGGGTTGAGAATGCAGTTTGATTGTGAAGAATACAATATTCAAATATTATCCAGCAATGATATGCAATATAAATTATAAAGGAAAAATTTTCAAAGTTGAAAATTGAAATGAAAAGCAAGTTTATATCCAGCAAATGTTACCCAAAACTGATATAAACAAATTTTCAAACGAGAATCAGCATTCAAGAATCAAATCTAGCAGATAAACCCAACAGATTTGATACGCATAATCATTACACCTGATATAAACAATATTCAGAAAAAAGATTATCGTAGTAATGATAAGTCTTTCGAACGGTACGTGAATAACTTATGGTTCAAAATCATTTGAAAGTTCACACAATATTCAGATCATTCAACATAAAAATGTTGAGTTATGTTACTCGAAATTGCAACGGTAACTGAAAAGCAGTTGAACTAAGTCAAGAAATGATCTGAAATATGAAAAGTTCAATCAAATGAAAAAAATGCAACAAACTAGTAATGAAATCCAATAGAAAGTTTTTTCACTTCACTTCAGAAAATGTTGAAAAATATTCAATTGATTTCCTTTCGGAAACAAAAATTATCACCGTTCCATACGAGATGCACAGCATATGTGGATACTCACTCCGTGTTTACGTTCGTTTTTATTCTTGATATGATGAAAGAAATTCGATCGGTGAATTACTTCTAATTTGCCTCTGGATGGTTTGATATGAACCAAAGTGCCTTTTGTACACCGGGAAATTCCCTCAATGAATTGGAGTTGATGGAATCGGACCTCGTCGAATCACCCACCTGAAGAACAGCCGTCTTTGCAGAGTGAATCGCTCTTGAATTCGATAATCAACGTAGATTCCAGCTACCAAAACTCGAAATTTTCAAAAATCCGGTTCGTTTGGACCAATTGTTCAATTATGGGCTGGTTTATTCACTCAAGTTTATAATTTCGAGTTTAGATGAAATAAAAGCACTAGTTTTCGTAATGTCGTTTATTCTCTTAGCAGACTGTTTTCCATCTGTTTCATTTTTCCTCTCTGACCGAGGGGACTTATAGGTACATGTGTTGATTTAATATGAAATATGCTACAGATTTCTCCGTGCGAATATAAAATATTAAAACCTGTATCAGAGATGGCATTACTATGCTGAAAATGGTAATTAGCTAATATTAATTCTAACAAATTTCCAATTATGCTATTTTTTGCTCTGTCACCTTTAATATTGCTCTGAAAGGAAGGTTGCCTCAGAACTTTGCATACTGATGAAATAGAAATGGGAACATTTCATTCAACGAAAACACTTTTTTAAAGTTGCTTTCAAATGAATCACAAATATAACACTTCTAATAAAGAGGAGTACCATTCAAATTCGCCTTGAAATTACTTGATGACCTACAGACCAATCATCAATTCATGAGATCCATCCACTTGATTAGTTATATTTTGCTTGATTCGCTACTCAACCAGGTCTTTGTAGGACCTATCAAAGAGTGGCGATAGAATGCTAATTATAACCGCCGTGTATGACATTCACAGAAGAGATATAGTTTAGCCGGAAACTAAACAACAGAACGTGTTTACCTTCCACAAGAAGCTATAATTTCACAATTAGTGAAATAGGGATGCCCAGGGAGGGCTCCCCAGAATTCAGTTGAATTCAATCAACCATCGATCTATATATTATGTAGCCTTGGGTGGTGGTTAATAGCCAAAAGTCGCAAATATTCGATCAGCACACTTTCACCGTAGTAATCATTAGTTCGTGGCACGGTAATGTTCTTATTCGAATCCATTTTTTGATCGAGCTAGATTTTGTAATTCACAGTCCATATTCACGGAGTCTAATAATATTTCATGTCAGGTACGACATGTTACACTCGGAACATAGTCCAAATGTAACAATAGTGAGCCTCGATGCACAAGAGCTATGTGTAACAATAATTCGAAATGCCAGAAATACTGAGGTAGAGTACTTTTTTTCTTCAACAGCTTGGTTGATGACTGGTTTTAGATAAGTTTGTAGAACCGTTGAGTGTCCTTGCCTGAATACAAATTGATGAGAGGGAATCCAGTCATCATTGGAAATATCTGCCTCAATCCTGAGTAATAAAAGTCTCTCAACCACTTTCGAGATCGTTGGTAATAAACTTATTGTTGTATATAATGAGACCTCATTAGGTGTTAATACCATAATCATTTCAGCTGTCTTAGGTGTTTTTTGGCAGGTAACTCAGTCTAATTTTGGCAATGAAAATATATGTTAGCATTTTACTGCTCTTTCTGGGAATTCTTTTATCATTTTTGGTATTACATTTCAGTGTCTTGGGAAATCCTGTCTGTCATATTACCATCTTATCTTCTTATGGTTGGTATCTCTGATCATCGTATGTTGTTTGAATTTTCAATGGAAAATGGTTTATTTATGTTTCAATTTCCAAAAATATTTTGTGAAACTAGAAGAACTCTTTTTCGTCGATTCACCTTGCTGATGTTCTTCTTGTATAAGACCATATACTTCGAACTGATTAACTATCTATATATTTGACAACTTGTTATTTATGCATTTTCTCATGAAGGAATAATCATAGGGCAAAAAAACTACACTTTTTCAATTAATAATAAATTTTTTGTGGGCAAGGCAATTAGTTGTTCAATATGAAAAAAAAACTCGCAAAATAATTTCCTTCCCCTTTGATCCACAGAAGGTGGCAAGAAACTGAGTTTTCCACAATAAAGACCCAACATCTTCAAAACCATTACAATATTCTTTATACATATGTCCCCCCTCAATGTTGAATGAAGTTGGCAAATTTTCAAAGCAGTTGGAAAAATTTCAAAGCGGTTGGAAAAATTTCGAAACAGTTGGAAAAAATTTCAAAGCAGTTGGCAAAATTTCAAAGCAGTTAGAATTCCAAAGCAGTTGGAAAAAGTTCAAAGCAGTTGGTAAAATTTCAAAGCAGTTGAAATACATAATTCCGAGAGAGTTATGAAATACGAAGGAATCGGAACTAGAAAAAACAAGTTTGCAATCAGTACTTGCCAATATATGTATAGCCGGCAATAAATGGCATTTATCCCAATATTTTTACCATCAAGTGTCATAAAAAAACCATCTGGTATCATAAATTTAAGCTGTTACTTTCAGATGTACCAAGTGCCTATTGGGCGTTTCTGGAGAACTGGACTTATTTTAATCTGAAAATGGAAATTATGATATTGTCCGACATAACCTACCGAGCTAGAATATTCTTGCAGCTTGACAACTTTCAGTTATACAGGGAATGAAAAAAAAATTCAAAACTTTCTTTCCATTTTTGTGTTTTCCATTTCGATAGAGTATTCAATTGTAAAGACATTCGTATTTGCATTTGTCATAATAATTTCCAACATATCGAGAAAAAACTTAAGAAAAAAGATAGATCAGAGTATTCGGTATAATGTTTGCTATTTCTAATCTAGATATCTTAAGCACAAACCGTTTTCACGTTTTTGTAGTCGAAGAGAGTGGAAATATTTTACATATTTAGAATTTTGAGAAACTCGTCACAGGGTGTTCCAAAAGTTGGGTCAAAAATTGCGATCAAGATTGGCCCATAACTTTCGTTTTTTGAATTAGAACCCTATTTTTTATGATTACGTTGAATTGTGCGAAAAAAAATTAAGATAATGTTCCAACATATTAATGCTCCTAAAATAAATAATTCTTGAGGTATTCAGGATTTCCTAATTTCACGTCGTACGTAGCGTCAAATTCATCTGTTTTATATCAACAATGATCTTGGTCATAGAAAATAAGTTATTCCAATAACTCACTGATGACACACCACTTTTCTGAATTTTACGAATGAACAATATGACAATAAATAAATTTGAATAATTAACCAGAAAAGATTCAAAGTGAAGTTTGAGTTATGCTGTGCCTTATAAAAATTACAAAAAAAGGACAACAATTGTGGGAGGAGATTATGGATATAGTAACCACAGAATTCTGTTCAACTCCGGAAACCTTAATGAGTTAAGGTCAACACACCTAGGAAACCCTACACCCAATTTATGCATGGTGAGAGGGACCCCTCCCTGTCGACTCGCGACATTTTTGTTGACGTGTCTAAGGGACATCTACAGGCGGATGAACAATGGGCCACCAGGCCTCGGTTCTGCCAGAAAAGGCACCGCAGATGAAGAAGAAGACCACAGAATATCGGAAGTCACAACAAAAATCGTTCAAAACACTAAAAACATCCTCAATTCCAATTAGTGAATTGCAATAAACGCTGCAAAGAGATCGAAATTGCTAACTCAAATTAGGAAATTCTATTCAAAATTGTTTCTTCAATATGACTGATTTGGGTCATAACCGTTTCCCTACTAAATTGGGAATATGTTTTTTTAAAGTATCTTGATTCATGACACACACTTTGACATACATTTTCTGTGTTATTCCCTAGCGAGTTCCCTAGTTATGTTGCTTTTCTTTATTTCACGGAATCTGTAAGCAAAAGTAAGGTTCATTGTAAAATGGACCCATGTTAGGCATGAGCAGTTTCAATATTAGGAATCTCATCAAAGTGAATTCGTTGGGGCTTTCGCGGCCATCGTTCAATGTACCCTGTTCTTTCGAGCATTCAGGCCGTCGTCGTAGATAAGTTCTCGACGTTTCGCCAGTTCGAGTGTCTGGCATCTTCAGGAGTTATATTTCAGGAGATGTTCTCACTGGAATGAACTGCCTGACTATGCTCGATAGAACAGGGTACACCCATCAAAGTGGTCAGTAATTAATTCTTTACTGAACTAAATTAAAAAATTAAACAAAAAGTGTGTCTCAAAATTTCGAACATACTTCAAGGTATTCCTCAAAAAAAAAACGATTCCATAAAAAAAAGAAACTCACATTATTGAATATTGGGTAATTGGAAAATTAACTTTAATTTCTCATAACTTTGATTTCCAATATTTACTCCTTTCACGGAATAAAAAGAATAGATTTTTCAGAAAAAATATTTTCTCTGATGAAAATGAGCCATGCCCTCGCTTCCAGATTCCATGAAATAAAGAAAAGCTACAAAACTGAAGGAACAAACAAGTAGTGTTTCTCAAAGTTTCAAGCAACATCAAGGTACTCTTCATGAAATCTATTTGATTGAATGTTCGGTGTTCACTCTGTTGAAATTCATCATTTTGAATTTTTTTTTACCGAAACAAATACAATACCATAATATGTATAACGGTCCAGTTGGAAAATTTTCGATGGATTTACCCCCCCCCCCCCAAAATTTGGCTTCGGCCCGTCCCTGGTATTGATTTAGTTAATCACATACTTTTATTGTTGCTAATAAAGGAACCTAATCTATACTAATATTATAAATGTGAATGTCCGTGTGTTTGTTAGTCCTCTATATGGACTCAGGAACTAGATGACCGATTTTGAAGAAACTTTCGCTATAAAGTAGGGAATTTATTTTGGGAGTTTTTCATGTAGGGTTCATTCGTATATCACGAAAAAATGAGAAAAGATATCGTGTCTCCATGAAAAAGTCGGTAACTAACCGGGTGTTTTCAGTCTTTCAGGGCCGACGCTGGGAAAACAGTCCATAGACCATTTTGTAGTGCTCAAAAAGTTCTATAATAAAGTCCGCGATGGAATATGTCTAACTGCTGAAGACAACCCACGATAACCATTCTTAACATTTTCTGTTAAATTCAAAATAATATTCAATTTGATATATGAAGAGGGCTCCCGACTGGCATGGAATAAATTCATATAAAAGTTTATGTGATTGTTATCTGCGGACTTTATTCCTGATGAAAAATGCTAGACTAGATCTTCTGATGAGCCAGATGCCGTTAATGCTCAGTTGGGTTATGTTTTGATGCGTAATAGTGCATTCGCGGCCTCAAACCAGTCTATTTCATCATTTCTGTGTCATTCTTCTATGGAAGAGATCACCTGTGACATCCGAATGCCGAGGGGACTTGACGAAATCCCAAATCAATCTGCTATTTCGGAAGATGATTTGCTGTGTGAACAGATATTTTCCGAAACTTGCTCTCGTAATTTCGAAGGTCGTTTTATTGTTAACCGTCCTTTCAAAAAATTTCGTTGTCTACCAGAATTTCCTGGAATCAAAGAGATTGCGCTTCGTCAGTTCACATGAAACTTGGTTCGCCCTGTGAGGGTGATTCTCAGTACTGCATTCCACATCACCCCGTTTTGCGACCAGATAGTTCTACGACTAAACTTAGGGTGGTCTTTAATGCTTCAAGGGATATAGTTTCAATATTGTTGCTTTTTCGTTTATATGCAATTGTATTCACCGCAGATATCCAGATGATAAGCTGACAAATTTTGGTTAACCCCAGTCACTGCAACTATCAAAAAATTTTATGGAGGTTTTCACCTGATGATCTCATAAGCTTCATCCCCATATTTAGCTCTTCGTACTTTGAAGGAATTGGCCATGGTAGAAGGTGACAAATTACCTTATGCTGCTAAGGCTGTTCAAACCCACACATATGTGGATGACTCCTTTTCTTTGGAGAAGGCACTCCGTTTGCAGACCGAGCTCTTACTTCTAGGGTGCTTTCATTTGAGAAAATAGGCCAGAAACTCGACTGAATTACCGCCGGCTGATCTCAACTATACACCTCTTCAGTTTGATGATGGAAACTCCGTTAAGGTTCTGGGGTTGCAATGGGATTCGAAGTCTGATTTTTTCCAGTTTTATTATGACGTTCAGAACACTGAGTGCACAAAACGAAACATGCTTTCTTACCTGGCTCGCATTTTTTATCCACTTGGTATCATATCTCCAATTCCGTTTATTGATTCTCATGGTGTTCTGAGGGTCTGGAGGTCGTCTTACGGCCGTTTTCAATAAACCACCGAAGATAGCCGATATTTGTCTACCAGGTTTAGATAAATCCATCCATTCGTACCGACTTCATCATCATCATCATCAATGGCTCTACAACTCAAGGTGAGTCTTGGCCGCATTTACTATTCTTCTTCACTCTTGTCGATCTTGTGCTGCTAGCTCCCATTGTGTCCTGCAAATCACTGTGTCCCAGTCCCTGCAAATCACTGGTCACTGCGTCTTTTCACCGTTTTCTTGGACGACCAACCGTTCTTCTACCCTCAGGCCTTTTCCAGAATGCTGTATTGAGGAGTCTTCCATCTTGTGACCTCATGACATGTCCTGCCCATCTTTTGCGATTGGACTTGATGTGTCGCACTATATTCTCGTTTCTGTAGTTCTTGATTCTTTCTTATTCTCCATTCTCCCGTTATTTCGTTCCACTTAAAAATAAGAAAAGCCCCAGGTCCATATAATATTCCTAATGAATAAATTAAGCATGGAGGAGAACCACTACGCAAAGAACTAACAATACTGTTCAACAGAATTATTAGAGAACAGAAGATAACCCGAGATTGGAAAAAAAGTAAAACTGTACCTATATTCAAGAAAGGTGACAAGAAAAATATAGAAAACTACAGAGGAATATCACAGTAGTGAATTCAGTAGAATTCGATAATGAAATTAGTCACCAAAACATTAGAGGAGGTGCTAACTGAATATTGTATCATATCGGAAGAACAACAGGGTTTCCGTAAAAATAGGTCGACGATAGATGCTGTGTTCATCATCAGGCAGACAGTGGAGAAATCGATAGAGTATGCCAAACCAGCCTTTATGTGCTTCATAGACCTTACTAAAGCCTTTGATAGAGTAAGAATGGAGGATGTCTTGCAGATTATGCAGAGCAAACGTATTCCAGACCGTATATTGAATGTAGTCAAAGAGTTGAATTCCAACACTACAACACAAATATCAGTAAACGGCAACCTAACAAGAGAGGTAACGATTTCATCAGGCTTGCGACAGGGAGACTCTCTAAGTCCATTACTGTTCAACTTAGTAATGGATCAAATAATCGAATACGTGAAAAGAGCAGCAGCAGGATACAGATTGAGCGTGGGGAACATCAAAATAATATGCTAAGCCGATGATGCCGTTATTATGTCTGAGAGTGAGTACGATCTACAAAGACTCTTATACGCATTCCACACCATAAGCAAACAATTCAACATGAGAATATCTATAGAAAAAACAAAAACAATCGTTATAAGCAAAGAACCTTTAAGATGCAAGCTGGTAGTGGACGACAGGCCAATAGACCAAGTAATGGATTTCAATTACCTAGGAGTCGAGATAACGGCAGATCAAGTCCGATCAAGAGAGGTAAAAAGTCAAGTGAACAAGGCAAATAGAATTTCAGGAAGCTTGACGGATTTGATATGGAACAATAGGCATATGGGCAAAGGCGCAAAAACAAAAGTATACAAGACCTGCATTCGACCGATCATGACGTACGCTGTGGAAACGAGAGCTGATAATAGTAGGATGAAGTCAATTCTAAGAACTGCCGAAATGAGAATACTCAGGAGAACTTCGGGATATACGTTGAGAGATCGCATTCGCAATTCAACAATACGCGATGAACATGGAATAAGCGATATAGTAAGATGGGGATGAAAGCGCAGAAGAGCCTGGAATGAGCACGTGGGAAGAATGTTGCTTAACAGAATAGCGATAATCGCGCGGGATGAAATTCCGGAAACCAGGAGACCTATAGGTAGGCCACCTAAAAGATGGAAAGACTCCTGGACTTAAACATCTCACGAAATGGATTATTGAGTTGGAAAAGAAACAGGCTGTGAGCCTACAAAAAGAGGAAGAAAAAGAAGAAGAAGAAGAAGGATATCCAGTACTAGAGCTGAATAAATATTCACGGAATCTCATATCATTTATTTATTATTTTTTTGTATTGACAAACTGAAAGATAATAATTTGGTTGAAAAAAAAATATATATAATGAGTTGAATTTCAAGTCAAATACTTTTTCAATAGATTAGGTGTTTGGAGGAGAAGATATTCTGTTCGAGCATTGAAGATGTGGGTTGAAACTTGAAAATATGCAAGCTGTAAATATAGCTACAGCTACTTAAAGATATTTCCAATTTCCATTTTGAAGGAGTACACGCAGAAATGAGTGTCACTTATAGATAGTTGGTTTCCTATATTCAGCCATAACTTCGGCTTGGTTTATTATTCCATAGAATTTATATTTTAAATGGATGTGAATTTGCTTTTGATTGAGCAAGCTAAATAAGTAGTTTCAGGCTATCACGACCGGATATATTGACATTAAGAGAGTCTTCCGTCCTTATTGGCCGTGGTCTATTAGGAATTATTTCACCTAACGTTTCGCCCACAACTGCAGTAAGCATCTTCAGAGGATTCTTGGTCTTAGATTGTAACTCGACCGCTGAATTTCCGAAAGTGATGCTGGATTCGTTCCGTTGGCCCCACTTATACCCTGATCATTGGCGGGAGAAGGTAGTGGGTTTACGCGCGCGATGTTGATTGGTCCATCGCTTTCACTTCGTATTCGCTTGATTTTGGTCTTTTCCAACACCGGCAACCATGCGCTATGTACCAAAGGAGTTTCTTCCCTTCTGTTCATATTGTTCTTATGTTTATATATCTCAATGGCTTCCATGTTCATCCTAGGATAGAAACTTTTGATGTTTGAAATAGCTTTTGCCTTTGAGAAAACAATATTGTGTCCATCTGTCAGAGCATGTTCCGCATATGCGGATTTTTCTGTCTGATTGAGTCGAGGAGCATGAACGATGCTGTCGACTGGCACTTCAATCCCGCCTCTGCTCCACATTTCTGCGGTCTCTGGGAGGCTTCGGTAAAAAATGTCAAAACTCACGTATCACGTGTCGTAGAAGAGCAGATCCTCACTTATGAAGAACTATATACCGTCATAACGCAAATAGAAGCAATACTCAATTCGCGACATTTAACTCCATTCAGTCATGATCCGAAGTAGCAGGGACGGTCCGAAGCAAAATTTTTGGGGGGGAAATCCTTCAAAAATTTTCCAACTGGACATTGAATTAACAGGAAACCGTTATACATATTATGGTATAATATTTGTTTCGGTAAAAGAAATTCAAAATAATGAATATCAAGAGAGTGAGGAGTAATTAACTTTTTTTTCCATCTACAGAACATTCAATTGAACAGATTTTCTGGAGTTTGTTTTTTTCATGAAGTGAATCTTGATATTACTTGAAACTTTGAGAAACACTACTTGTTTGTTTCTTCAGTTTTATAGCTTTTCTTTATTTCATGAAATCTGGAAGCGAGGGCATGGCTCATTTTCATCAGAGAAAATATTTTTTCTGAAAAATCTATTTTTTTTATTCCGTGAAAGAAATGAATATTGGAAATCAAAGTTATGAGAAATAAACGTTAATTTTCCAATTACCCAATATTCAATAATGTGAGTTTCTCTATTTTCTGGGATCGTTTTTTTTTGTGAAGAATACCTTGAAGTATACTTGAAACTTTGTGACACAATTTTTGCTTCATTCTTTAATTTAGTTTAGTTTCATTCTTTGGTGTATCTCAAAATTTCAAGCATCATAAAACAATATATTTTTCACGAAAAAAGCAGATTCCATAAAATAATGAAATATACATGATTGAATGTTGGGTAGATGAAAAATCAAATTTAATTACTGACCACTTTGATGAGATTCATAACATTGAAACTGAAAATATATTTCCATTGATAAAAAATGAGCCCTACTTTTGCTTACAGATTCCATGAAATAAAAAAAAGCAACATAACTAGGGAATAAAACAAAAAATGTATGTCAAAGTGTGTGTCATAAATCAAGATACTTCTTAAAAGAAAACATATTCTCAAGTTAGTAGGGAAACAGTTTTGACCTGAATCAGTCATATTGAAGAAACAATTTTGAACCAAATTTCCTGATTTGAGTTGGCGATTTCGATCTCTTTGCAGCGTTTATTGCAATTAGTGTTTGGAATTTAGGATGTATTTAGTGTTTTTAACGATTTTTGTTGTGACTTCCGATATTCTGTGGTCTTCTTCTTCATCTGCGGTGACGTTTCTGGCAGAACCGAGGCCTGGTAGCACATATGTTCTGTGATTGTTCATCCGCCTGTAGAACAAGACTCTGTTCCTTAGATACGTCAACAAAAATGTCGCGAGTCGACAGGGAGGGGTCTCTCTCACCATGAAAATATTAGGTGTAGGGTGTGGTGACCTTAACTCATTGAAGTTGCTGCAATTGAACAGAATTCTGTGGTCAATATACCCATAATTTTCTCTTACACTTGTTGTCCTTCGTGCATTTTCTGGTCATAATTTTTTTTTGTATTTTTTATAAGGCTCAACATAACTCAAACTTCACTTCGAATCTTTTTTGGTTCGTTATTCAAATTTATTTGATTCGCAAAACTGTACGAAGAGACGGCCCTTGAGGCGTTTCTGGAGAACTGGACCTATTGGAAATATGAAAATTGGGATTATGTTATTGTTTGACATTATCTACCGAGCTAAAATATTATTGGAGCCTGACCACTTTCAGTTATACAGGGAGTGAAAAAAATAATTTCAAAAGTTTTTTTTTTGTTCTCGAATTCGATAGACTATGCAATCCTTAGTACATTTGTACTCGTATAGTTGCATTCGTCAAAATAGTTTCCAAAATATCGACAAATAATTGAAGAAAAAAAGAGATACGAGTATTCGGTATCATATTCGTTATTCCTGTTCTAAATATCTTGACCACAAAACTTCACATTTTTGAAGTCGAAGATTGTAGAAATATTGTACATTGCTGAATTTTGAGAAATTCGCCACGGGGTGTTCCGAATGTTGGGTCAAAAATTGGGATCAAGATTGACCCATACTTTTTTTTTTTCAAATTGGAACCCTATTTGTTCATGATTGCGTTGGAGTGTGCGAAGAAAAATTATGATAATGTTCTATCCTGTTGATGCTTCTAAATTTAATAATTCTTAATTTATCTAGGAATTCTGATTTTATGTCGTACGTAGCGTTAAATTAATTAAATCTGTTCCATATCAACAATGATAAATTAATTCAGAAAAAAGTTGTGTCACAAGTGAGTTATTGGAATAATTTGTCTTCTATGACCAAGATCATAGTTGATATGAAACAGATTCTATGAGTCTGACGCTACGTACGACATGAAATCAGGAAATTCTGAATACCTCAAGAATTATTAATTTTAGAAGCATTAACATGTTGCAACAATATCTTAATTTTTCTTCGCACAATCCAATGCAATCATAAAAAAATTGGGTTCTAATTTGAAAAACGAAAGTTATGGGCCAATCTTTATCCCAATTTTTTACCCAACGTTTGGAACACCGTGTGACGAGTTTTTCAAAATATTAAAAATGTACAATATTTCCACAGTCTTCGACTTCAAAAATGTGAAAACGGTTTGTGCTTAAGATATCTAGATTAGGATTACTTATCTCCCTTTTTTCCTCAGTTTTTTCTCGATATTTTTGAAATCATTATGACAAATGCAATAATTTGACTAAGAATATATTCACAATTGAATACTCTATCGAAATGGAAAACAAAAAAATAGAAAAAAAAATTTTTGAATTTTCTTTCATCCCCTGAATAACTGTAAGTTGTCAGGAGGCCAGAATATTCAAGCTCGGTAGATAACGTCGAACAATATCATTATTCCCATTTTCAGATAGGTCCAGTTCCCCAGAAACGCCTAATAGGCCGTCGCACTTGATACCTTGGTTCATCTGAAAGTAACAGCTTAAATGTATGATACCAGACGGTTTTTTTATGACACAGTCCATGCGACGTAACTGAAAAATTCACAACTAGGTACCTACTTCTTGAGGCCGCATCTCTCCCAACACTGGATGATAAAAATATTGGGTTAAATACCATTTATTGCCGGCTATACATATATTGCCAAGTACTGATTGCAAACTTGTAATTCATATTTCTTCGTATTTCATAACTCTCTCGAAATTTTGAATTTCAACTACTTTGAAATTTTACCAACTGCTTTGAACTTTTTCCAACTGCTTTGGAATTTTTTCCAACTGCTTTGAAACTTTGCCAACTGCTTTGAATTTTTTTCCAACTGCTTCGAAATTTTTCCAACCGCTTTGAAATTTTTCCAACTGCTTCGAAAATTTGCCAACTTCGTTCAACATTGGAAGGGGATCATCCACCCCATCCCCCCCATTCCCCCCCTTGGGCCTGTCTCTGCGAACTAGGGATTGCATTACCGGTTTAACGATTTACCGATTTACTGCCCCGAAAGTACACTAAATTATCGACGGTTTACCGACATCTTTTACCGGTAATTTCGGTAAAAAATATTCTATTATTGAAACGCTGCAAGAACTAAGTGATGAATGACTCGAAAGAGAACAAGAGAAGCTTTTAATTTGACTTTCAATAAAAGCACATGAAGATGAAAAATCAAACGGATTAATTACAAAAATTCGGAAAGTCGTCGAAATTTTTGTCAAATCACCGGCTAAAAGTGTTAAGATTTTACAAAAACAATTAAGAGAAGAATTTTAAAAGGGATACTCTACTTTCGAAATTAGGGAATAGTTTGTTAGCAACGCCGGAAAGATTTGAAACTTTTAGATATTACTTCAGCAGGAGCAATAGACATTAGATCAGAATCTTCACAAAAAAAGATCTTGAATTACAAACTAGCACAATTCTAGTATTGCAACAGGTGAAATTAGCAGTAGAACAATTATGCTGAGAAGATGTAATTTTTTTTATAGCTCATAACCCTAAAATTCACAATTGACGAGTTTATCCAAGTCAAAACACAGTTTTGAGTATTGGACTAGAAGAAGCATTGTTGGATCGTATGAAAGATAGACGGACTCTTTATTCTGATGTTCTTCAGCATAATCCGTATCCTGGAAAATCGAGTGGTGAATATTATGGAGTGTTAAAATATAAGTATTCTTGGCAAACAAGAAGAATAACTTTTCTGTGTTTGGATGGAAATGATGTTAATTCTAGGTTAGAACAGATGAATATGTGAAGTATGAAATATGGTGGTGAAATAACAATATTTGAGGATAACACCGGTGCAATAACTTCCGCAAAAAATGACAAATTCTGTCAAAACTCGAAACACATAGACGTAAGTTACCATTGCGTTCAAGACTTTGCAATTCAAAAAAAAATAAATGTTACTAAAATTTCATCTGACGATCAAATCGCAGATATATTCACCAAGCCTCTTGATAAAACAAAGTTTGAAAAATTTTGAACTTTGTTGGGATTGGACAACTTTGAGGATGTATAGAGATGTTTCCCTTCATCATTATTGTAACTTGTTCGACAAGAACTAACAAGGAGGTGTGTTCAAATATAAGTGTTCGTAGCAAACAAGAGAAATTACTTTTCTATGTTTGTATGGAGATAATGTTAATTCTAGGTTAGGTAAAAGATATAAACATGGGCGCCCACAAAATTTTTTCTCAAGGGGGGCCAAATAATGATTTGATGAGGCGCAGGCGGAATCAGTATTCAGTTCTTCTCAAAAACAAGAAGGGAATCAAAACCTCAGGGGGGGCACGGCCCCCCCTGGCCGCCCCCTGCGGGCGCCCATGCATATAAATATGTAAAGTATAGAGTACGGTGGTGAAATAAATGGGTTATTAAAAATTAATCAAGTCGTATTTCGTGAATTATTAGGAGGCGAAGTCAATAAATAAAATAAATAAATAAATAAATAAACAGCTTTATTTTTCTACAGGTTGAAACCCAATTACAGAAAAATTAACAAGAATATCTCAAAAAAAGAAATAATTAGAAAAAAAATCAAAATAAATGGAAATTAAATGAAAATTATCTCGCACAACTGAGATATCTTTGCTTCACAGTGGTCAGACTGTCAAAGAAGATATCACAAGTCTCACACAAGTTGTTCATGAGGCTACACATATGCTGAATGGGCGTCCGAAGCATGCAATTATTCCTGCGAGGAACCAAATAGAACAAAGGCCTGGATCTCAGATTGGATCTCGGAGCATAAAAGTTAAGTCTTTCCAGTAGGTAAGGACAATCAACGCTACCGTGAACTAGCTTGTATAAAAAGATGACCGCCTGCAAGCCCCGCCGATCAGCCAAAGAGAAAGCGCCGAATTTACCTAAGAGTGCAGTATGATCGGTACCTCTCGGGGGATAAACACCTTCCTCTCTATATGAGAGAAACTTATACTGAACCGACTCCAAGCGCTGACTATGACAGAAATATATAGGATGCCAAATCAAAGACTCATACTCAAGTTTAGTTCTCACCAAGGTGTTAAACAGGAGAACAAGTGTTCCGGAATTCTGAAAGTATCTTGCGTTGCGAACTATGAAGCCATACAACTTGGAAGCAGCACTCAGCAAATCGTTCATGTGAGGAACAAAAGACATCCGACCATCGAACAGAACTCCCAGTAGATTAACAACGTTCAATCTCAACAACTCAACATTTCCCAAAAAATAATCAAATATAAGGGGTTCCAATTTTCTTGTAAAGGAAACAATATTACACTTAGAAAAGTTCAACTTCAAACGATTATGCTCACACCATTTCAATAACTTCACCAAGGCACTTTGCAATTTATGACAGTCCTGCATACAAGTTACCCTAATATAGAGCTTAAAATCATCCGCAAATAGCAGCCCATTCACATCGACCGCACGAATCAAATCATTGACAAACAGGATAAACAGAAGTGGGCCGAGATTAGAACCCTGATGCACACCAGATTCAGACAAATACTCAAAAGAACGAAAAACCTCCACAAAAACATACTGCCTGCGACCCAAGAGATAGGACCCAAGGAGACACGACAACCGCGTACTGAACCCATATCTGTGTTCCAATTTACTCAGCAAAATCTGGTGATCCACTCTATCGAACGCCTTCTGGAAGTCTGTGTAGACGACATCAACCTGACCGGAATCATCCAAAGTTTCGAAAAGAAACTGAGAAAACGTAGCCAAATTTGTTAAACATGATCTCCCAGGCATGAAGCCATGCTGCTCCCGACATATCCGATTCTTGATATGTGGAAATACTTTGTTGTAAATAATTATTTCTAGGATTTTGGAGAAATTTGACAACAAGGCAATTGGGCGATAATTCCTGCTCATGGCTTTATCCCCAGACTTCAGTATAGGGATTATCTTCGCCACCTTCCACAGAGATGGATACACAGTCGTATTTACAATCATATTGAAGAGCATCGCCAAAGTCTTCGCCAACCTACCAATAGTATCCTTCACAAAAAAGCTTGGAATACCATCTGGCCCTGCTGTCATTCCACATTTTAGCTTCCTACTTGCATTTATAACATCGGCCTCAGTAATAAGGTCAATATTTACACAAGAAGCAGCCAAGTGGGAAACATCTGATGGACTTCTGACGGCTACAGATACCTCAAATACCGAACTAAAATATTTGGCGAAGGCATCTACAATCTCCTGTGTACCCTCATGGCATCGCAAGTCATCCCGCATCTGTGCTGGAAACCTAGAGGTACCTCGCCTGGACGGAATGAACCTTCAGAAACTACTTGAATCCTCGTGAATTCTCCGCTCCGACTCCTGAAGAAAACTACGATATCCTGCACTCAACTTTGATTTAACAATCTTTCGCAAGGACTTGTATCTCCTATGAAAGAAATCAGTATGGTATTTTTTATAGTCTATGTGTTTCGAGTTTTAACAGAATTTGTCATTTTCTGCGATAGTTATTGCACCAGGGTTATCCTCAAATATTGTTATTTCACCACCATATTTCATACTTCACATATTCATCTGTTCTAACCTAGAATTAACATCATTTCCATCCAAACATAGAAAAGTTATTCTTCTTGTTTGCCAAGAACACTTATATTTTAACACTCCATAATCTTCACCACTCGATTTTTCAGGATACGGATTATGCTGAAGAACATCAGAATAAAGAGTCAGTCTATCTTTCATACGATCTAACAATGCTTCTTCTAGTCCAATACTCAAAACTGTGCTTTGACTTGTATAAGCTCGTCAATTGTGAATGTTAGGGTTATGAGCTATAAAAAAAATTACATCTTCTCAGCATAATCGTTCTACTGCTAATTTCACCTGTTGCAATGCTAGAATTGTGCTAGATTGTAATTCAAGATGTTTTTTTGTGAAGATTCTGATCTAATGTCTATTGCTCCTGCTGAAGTAATTTCTAAAAGTTTCAAATCTTTCCGGCGTTGCTAATCAACTATTCCCTAATTTCGAAAGTAGAGTATCCCTTTTAAAATTCTTCTTTTAATTGTTTTTGTAAAATCTTATCACTTTCAGCCGGTGATTTGACAAAAATTTCAACGACTTTCCGAATTTTTGTAATTAATCCTTTTGATTTTTCATCTTCATGTGCTTTCATTGAAAGTCAAATTAAAAACTTCTCTTGTTCTCTTTCGAGTCATTCATCACTTAGTTCTTGCAGCGTTTCAATAATAGAATATTTTTTACCGAAATTACCGGTAAAAGATGTCGGTAAACCGTCCATAATTTAGTGTACTTTGGGGGCGGTAAATCGGTAAATCGTTAAACCGGTAAATCAGTAAACCAGTATTGCAATCCCTAGTTCGCAGGGGCGGGCCCAAGGAAGGGAATGGGGGGGATGGGGTGGATGATCCCCTCCCAATGTTGAACGAAGTTGGCAAATTTTCAAAGTAGTTGGAAAAATTTCAAAGCGGTTGGAAAAATTTCGAAGCAGTTGGAAAAAATTTCAAAGCAGTTCGCAAAATTTCAAAGCAGTTGAAAAAAATTCCAAAGCAGTTGAAAAAAGTTCAAAGCAGTTGGTAAAATTTCAAAGTAGTTGAAATACATAATTCCGAGAGAGTTATGAAATACGAAGGAATATGAATTACAAGTTTGCAATCAGTACTTGGCAATATATGTATAGCCGGCAATAAATGGTATTTAACCCAATATTTTTATCATCCAGTTTTGGGAGAGATGCGGCCTCAAGAAGTAGGTACCTAGTTGTGAATTTTTCAGTTACGTCGCATGGACTGTGTCATAAAAAAACCGTCTGGTATCATACATTTAAGCTGTTACTTTCAGATGAACCAAGTTATCAAGTGCGACGGCCTATTAGGCGTTTCTGGGGAACTGGACCTATCTGAAAATGGGGATAATGATATTGTTCGACGTTATCTACCGAGCTAGAATATTCTGGCCTCCTGACAACTTTCAGTTATTCAGGGGATGAAAAAAAATTTTGTTTTCTATTTTTTTGTTTTCCATTTCGATAGAGTATTCGATTGTGAATACATTCTTATTCAAATCATTGCATTTGTCATAATAATACAACAATGCATCAATCACTCACGGCATCAAATGATTCACGAGTAATATCATTAATATTAATTTAGGTATAGCTATATTTTGGGATTTAGGACTATTGAAAAGCTGGATATTATCAAAAGAACACTATATTCAGCGACGTTTCGCAGCATTCTTTCAACTGCTTCCTCAGGCCTACAAATATCATACATTTTTCAACACACAAGGCTAGACAAATATACATTTTTTTTTACCTCTATAATCTTTCTTTCATAATCCATAAGTCATGAAGGTATTCTATTGTTCGAGCATAGCACTATCATCTAAAACAACGAAATCTGATGAAAACTAACTTTATACAAAACCACCTCTAACAATACAGAGCAGAAGTTAATAGGAGTACAGACAAGGAAGAAAAAAGATATTATAAGGTACCGTACATCCCTGGCCTTTCTCAGGAGATAAGAAGGGTATTAAAAATTGAGAACACAGGGCTAGTTTTCTATAATTTAAAAACAGTAAATAACTATCCCGATACCGGAACTAATCAAGGATGTTGAATGTTTTATACAGGCAATACGACTGGAGGAAAATGAGAAGAATATAGTCAGATCAAGATGTGCCAAAGTAATTCAAAACTATATTGATAAACCAAAAGTTCCAGACCCCCTCAAAAGGTATTACCATATAACATCGAAATTTGTGAGAGACAACCCTGACATTTTGGTGAATAAATCAGACAAAGGTAATACAACAGTAGTTATGTACAGAGAAGAGTATACACAAGGGGTGAACAATTTACTAAGTGACAGCCATACATACAGAATCTTAAACAAGAATCCAACAAAGAAAACCCAAGACAACATCAACAAATTTCTGAAAACGCTCAGAGATGAACAAATGATAACCGAAACGCAATATAGGGAACTTATCAGGCACAACAGTACAACTCCAAAGTTATACTGCTTAAGGAAAACTCACAAACCAGTTATCAGTTTCAGACCTATTGTAAGTTGCATAGGTTCACCTGGTTATAATCTAGGTTCATTTCTACACGGAATTTTAAGCAATATCCTTTCCTCTTCGAAGTTTAAAGTAAAGGACTCGTTCTCTTTTGTTGAGGAACTGGAAAACATCCATGTTCCAGAAAATTACAAGCTGGTGTCTCTTGATATTGTGTCCTTGTTCACAAACATCCCAAAATACGTTGTTTCGCCGAATTGGATATAAACAGTTTCCTAAAATTGGTGCATGCTATATTTGATAGCAGCTACTTTGTTGTCAACAATACTTTTTACAAACAGTTGGATGGAACAGCGATGGGATCCCCTGCCTGATAATAATAGCCTACCTTTTCTGGATGTTATGGTGATAAGAGAAAATAACAAAATCATTACAGATTGGTTTGCAAAACCATCTAATTCTGGCAGATGCCTTAACTTTCTTTCCAATCACAGCTTCCAACAAAAGAAAAATGTAGCTACCAATTTGGCTCACAGAGCTCTATCACTAAGTCATGAAAAGTTTGAGAAAAAAAATATTACAAGAATAATGAACATACTTTTGAGCAACAACTACCCCCCTTACTATATCAAAAAAGTGATTAACAACTACAAACTCAAACGAGATCAAATTTGTCTTACCAACAATGGCAGGAACGTCAGTACAGGGACTGATACAACGAACAGCACACACATTAACTCACAACCTGGGGTAACTACAAAGCATTTCAAGCTCGTGCTCTTTCCTGGATTATCTTACAAATTACATAACATATTTAGAGATTTTGGTTGCACGGCATCATTCTATAACATCCTTGATAATAATAAAAAATTCTTCACCAACATGAAAGACACAACCCCTCCTGGTGTGCAGTCCAATCTGGTATATAAGATTCCTTGCCAGAATTGCAACAAGGTGTACGTAGGCCAAACGAGGCAATACTTGAAGAACAGAATCCAACAACATAAAAATGATGGCAGACGATCAGAAGCCGAGAATAAAACTGCTCTTACACAACACACACACAGAGAGGGACATAGATTTGATTTTGAAAATGTATCTATTCTGGATCATGAACAACATTATTTCAGACGAATTGTAAGTGAGATGATACATATTAGAAGGAACAATACAGTGAATTTTAGAGAGGATACAAATAACTTAAGTACAGTTTATGATTACATGATATCGAAGATGACGGTACCTAATGGATGAGAATTTAGAATTGTTTGTCTCCACATGTTGTTTCGTGTTTGTCATCGTATGTGTAGTAACCTTTATATTTTTATCCCATATCGTATTAGTAGTTGGAGTAAATTAATTTGACTGAGACCAAATATGTGAAGATGTGTCAACATATATCGTACCATAGAGTGCGCAACTTTAATTACATTGCTTAGTTTTGTTCAATTGACGGTCATACGTCAGAACCGTTGTTCATTCCTGATTTCTATAATTGGTTTAAATATAAAGTTTTATTAGTTGTATGATGAGGTATGCATTCTTTGTTATGTTTTATATATTGCTAATAAATATTTTTCTAGCCTTGAGAAAGGAACAAAGCAGTTCCGAAACGTTGGCAAAATCATAACTCACTGTTCTTTCATTCTGTCCGCATTCCTGTGATTCAACATTTATTTCAAACATGGACGTGAATATGACAGGAACAGTAAATAACCTTTATAGTAACTTGAAAGACAAACTAGACAAAAAATATAATTCAAATTTGATATAAGGCATCCCTTGTAGTGATTGCCCTAAAGTTTATGTTGGACAGATAAAACAATATTTGGAAACTAGAACTAAAAAACATAGAAGTGATCTGAAAGATGTAAAGAATAGAGAGAAGACTGCTCTGTGTTCCCATTTTTTTAACATGAATCATCAGATAGACTTTGAAAATGTTAGGATTTATGAAAAAAATTGTAAAAAGAGAAATATATTAGAAATGATTCATATAAATTTAAATGAAAGTGTTAATTTTAGGTCAGACACAGTACAACTTCGTAGATTGTTTAATAGTATTTTACTTAAATATAAACATCTAAAGAAATTAAGAAATTAAGTATGAATGTCGTTGTGGTTAACGTGAAGATCAGCTAGTGATAAGAAGAAGAATAAATGTGTAGAAGTTTAGGTTTTTTAGGTTACTGCCCATAGAGTCATGTCACATTTTGGAGAAAGAATTTTTAGAGGTGGTTTTGTATAAAGTTCGTTTTCATCAGATTTCGTTGTTTTGGATGATAGTCCTTTGCTCGAATAATAGAATAACTTCATGACTTATGGATTATAAAAGAAAGATTATAGAGGTAAAAAAAATGTGTATTTGTCTAGCCTTGTGTGTTGAAAAATGTATGATATTTGTAGGTCTGAGGAAGCAGCTGAAAGCGTGCTGCGAAACGTTGCTGAATATAGTGTTCTTTTGATAATATCCAGCTTTTCCATAGTCCTAAATCCCAAAATATACCTATACCTAAAGTGATTACCGAGGACATTATTGATTAATCTTAAGATTAATATTAATTTCAAATACACTTCCACATAGCTCTTCTGAAAAATATTTCCATTTAAATATCAAGCTGAATATTTCAAAGCAAATGGTTTCAAATTAATGTTAATCAACAATAAGTGCTTCTGAAAATTGACAACGAAGCAATTTAAGAAAAGTACTCAGAACGAAAGGGTTTAAATCCTACTAATATTATGAATGCGAAAGTTAGAACTACCGAACGGATTCAGATGAAACTTCACATCAATATAGTTACTACATCCGATTAACATAATTTATGAAAACATCAAGCGAATCGGAAAAATGCCCAGGTTTGGGAGATATTTGGGCGATTTCATTATGTCCATATAGTAGAAGATCCGAACCTACCTCGACCTTCACCGAGCTGATAATAGAATAGAACCCATTCCATAATAAACTTCAGATGTTAGATAATATATAAAAAAATAGGTTGCCTAAAAAAATCCTGGACAGAGTATTTTTAATTATTTTTTCAAAAATGATTTTTCATGACATTTTGCAACATCATGATAATAAAAAAATTTCATACTGGACTTGTAGTATGAAACATGTAGATTCTGCAAACATAGGGTTGCCTCAAATTTACTTGGACAAACAACTGGTTGCCTGGTTTAAACAAGTATGTCAAAATGAGATAATTTCACCGGTGTGATAATAGAAAAAAAATTATATCAGCATAAGCGCTGATTTATTGTGAACACGTTGATATAGGGTTGCCTGCAAAAAACTTGGACCTAATAAGGGTTGCCGAGGTTTGAAGTTTGGATTTTTGTCGCGCCAGGTAATAATAAAGGACCGAACATCGCAGTCGTATCTGAATGTAAACCAGTGCGAATCCTCGGAACGTATACCTACTATGGAGAGAAGAGGTATCCCTACTACCCTCCATAGACCATATTGGATAGTACGGCATTATCGATGTTACCACCTTTCATTTGGGAAATCTATCTGAGATCAATTCGAAATCTACCAGAAGTCTACAGGATTTTGAATGAAATCTACCTAAAATTTATCGTTTTTTTCATGTATTTTCCTTATCCGATACTGTATAATGCTATTGAGAGATGATATGAACTGCTCCACATGAGTAAGGAATATTGACTCAAAGTGCAAAAAAGTATATTTTAAATGAGATTTTGTGATGAAAATTCATATTGATATGATTTCAAGTTGGAAATTAAATTTAATTTTAGCCTGTGGGTCTGCAGCGTATACAGGGTGATTAAGAAAAATCGAGTAAAAAACGAAATTATATTTTATATTTCAATGCTATAAATAAAATGTATGGCCTCCACGGGCATCAATATTAGCTTAACATCTCCTTTGCATACTGCACACGAAGTTGTTGAACATTTCTTGAGGAATTTGGTTCCATAAACGGGGCAGAAGCTCTCTCAGATCATTTAAGGTAGTTGAATGATTATCTGATCTTCTTTGGCTCATATCACATGTATGTTTTATGCAATTCAAATGTGATGGGCGCGAAGGTATTGGTAAATTTGGAATACCAATCTCCTCGCGAGCATTCCCAACTATGACTGCACGGTGCGGTCAACGACTAAGAAGCAATCGAACCAATTTGATTGCATTAATTGCATCGATTTAGCTTCAAAGATGGGACCCAAAATATGTAGAAGTCTACCTGATTATCATGCATTCACAGGTTGTGATTACACTGCAGCATTTCATAATAAAGGAAAGAAAAAAACCATTCAAAATATTCTCGAAAAATGAGAATTATCAAAGTATTTTTGCGTCATTAAATGATGAACATGATATTTTGAACCATGAAAAAATGAATACTGTTGAAGAGTTCACAGCACAAATGTATGGCATGAAAAGACAGCGAATAATTTTCAAACAAAATTAAAAGTTTCGATTCCAACTCTATACCGCCATGGTGGATTTTCCTACAACAAAGGTTTTACGAACAATACATGCAAATTCCATGTGGCTCAATGCAAAAGAATCTGTATGTGCAGAGCTAAACCCTATAAATTACGGTTGGTATTTGAATAGTTATTTGAAACCAACTGGTTTTATAGGAGATCAAACTCCTTTGAAAATACGAGATATAATTAAAAAGAAAAATAATGAGGATGAACCCACTGAGACCGATAAATTTGAGAGTGTCCATTCAAGTTCAGATGATTCAGATATGAAATAGAAGATATTGATCGTTTTTTTCTTCATTGATATTATTTTTTCTTGCTGTTCTGTAATAAAATTTATTAATATGATACAAGATCTTCTGACATTTTTCTTGTTATTGCATTACCCGAATTTTCGGCAGTCCACATTATACCCATAAGTTAATATTATATTATGGTATTGAATACATTGGACTGTTATGTATTCAATTTTGTTTGAAATTCAAATGACAGTTGCTCCAGAATATCGCCGTATTGTTCTCAATATAGCCTATGGAAGGTACCTATGTAGTAGGGGTAACTCTTTGAGTAAAAGTACCGAGCATTCGCACTGTCTTACATTCAGATAAGACTGCGATGTTCGGTCCTTTTTTATTACCTGGCGCGTCAACAATGCAACCTTCAAACCTGGGCAACCCCTACCAGGTCCAATTTTTTTGCAGGCAACCCTATATCAACGTGTTCACAATAAAACAGCGCTTATGCTGATATAATTTTTTTTCTATTATCACACCGGTGAAATTATCTCATTTCGACATACCTGTTTAAACCAGGCAACCACTAGTTCGTCCAGGAAAATAACTGGCAACCCTATATTTGCAGATTCTACATGTTTCATCCTTCAAGTCCAGTATGAAATTTTCTTATTATCATGATGTTGCAAAATGTCATGAAAAATCATTTTTGAAAAAATAATTAAAACTACTCTGTCCAGGATTTTTTTAGGCAACCTATTTTTTATATATTATCTAACATCTGAAGTTTATTATGAAATAGGTTCTATTCAGCTCGGTGAAGGTCGAGGTAGATTCGGATCTTAGACTTATACGTAGCGTGGTCGCGAATGTTATTCTTACTTCACGCAACCCAACAAACACATACGTAAATAGCGAAAATTCAAACGATATAAATCATACCCAACGAGAATAGAAGTGTTATCAATATTAAGGTAATTTCTACGTTTACATTCGTCTTATGAAAAAAAATTAACGCACATTTATGGAAATCTCAAATTTATTCTACAACTGAAGGTATTAAATAAATAAATAAGGTCTTAATTTTTTTTAAATAACACACAACTGACCAACGAACGTGGCGAGATTTAGCCAAGGCAATTCTTACACCTAACCACTGAACATGAGCCCGCTGCGCAGTATTACATGATAACAATAGTAGAATATTTAAAGGAAAAATCAGCATGAAGATATAAAATTTAATAATTAATTATATCGTCGCATATATATGATGAGAGATAAAGCCCCACCATACAGCGTGATAGTTGTAAGCATTGATGTCATATGTAAAAAAAAAAGGTGTCAGGTCACAACAAATTCTTAGAAGTAATCGATTACCAGGGGGGGGGTATCGAACGAACATGGCAGAAGAAAACAAAAATCAGGACCCCAAACAATAATAAACTTGTGCAAGGCTCAGGCTGAGATACCAAGTATTTCATTTTTAAATTTACGTTTAAATTGATTGCAGGAAACACATGATCGGAATAAAGAAGAATAATTAAACATTTTTACAGCGTTATACGTGAAACCTCTTTTAAAAATTGATAGGAAGAACTTAGGCATATTAAGCAACGATCTATGTCTAGTATTAACCATGTGAAGCTCACCTCGAGGAACAAGATTCTTACAAACAATTGATTTTGCAAAGGAGTTGTATGATTTGAATAAGAAGCATCCGAAATGGAGTTTTCGCCTGTCTTCCATGTTCATCGAATTCAACTCTTTGATTTTATGGGAAATATGGTCATATTTGCGTAGTCCAAATATGAATCGACAGCAATAATTTTGAACCAATTGAATTCGCCTCTTAGTAGCAAAGTCAATAAAAGGGCCATATATGAAATCGAAATAGTTGAACAAAGATAAAACTAGGCTATCGCAAAGAAGTTTTTTTAGCTTCCTATTTAAAATTTGCCGGGAATAGTATAATTTGCGCAGAGAGTAGTAGACTTTTTTAAAAATCGAATTTAAGTGCTCTTCAAACGTAAGTTTATTATCGATTGTAAGTCCCAAATTCCTCGAAGATTGAACTAAAGGAATATTGATGTTGTCAATGTGAATATTCATTACAGGAACCAATTTACCAATAGAGAAAACTAAGACTTTTGATTTGTTAGAATTTATGAGCAAGTTATGCTGTTTAGATAATAGTGCTATATTTTTTAAATCATAATTGATTTCATCCGAAGCTGCTTGATAACCTTCCAATGCGAAACTGCGATAAATTTGCGTGTCATCAGCATAGGCTTTAACCTGCCAATACTTGGCACATTTCAGAATGTCTGATGTATAAATTAAAAATAAAAGAGGATAAACAATTACCATATTTTACGCACTGTGAACGACGCGATAGAAATGAAGTGATCAAACCAACTGCAGAATCCGAAAGACCATAATAACCAAGCTTTGAGGAAAGCAGTCGATGGTTTATACGATCGAAGGCCCTGAAATAGTCTAATAGGACTAACAGTAAAGCGGAACAATTATCCAAGGCACTAACGATGTCATCAGTAACATAAGACAAAGCTGCAGCATTACTGAGATTTTTTCGAAAACCAGTTTGTTTATCAGGAATAATTTTATTACAAATATATTCATAAAGCTGCTTGTAAAGGACGTTCTCCAATATTTTAGAAATGGCAGGAAGAATACTTATAATTCTAATGTCGGAAAACTAGAGGGATTACTGATCTTTGGTAGAGGGCAACGAATAGCACATTTCCAATGTTCTGGAAAGGAACTATCTTCAATACACACATTGACAATGTGTGTTAGATATTTGTCCAGGACCGGGCTAGCTAATTGCAGCATCCTTATGGATATCTCATCTGAATCAATCGCATTTGATTTTATAGAAAAAAGAATGTCATGGACATCATCAATCGTAGCTAGGGAGAAGTCAAATGATAGATTAGTATCATAAGAGTTTCTAGCATGAAATTCTATCTTTTCCAGACAAGGTTGATCAATGGCTTGCATGGTGGACGCGAAATAGGAGTTTATTTTATTGGGTTCACAAATATCAACCAGTAAATTTCCACCATTATAGTGAGTGACGTTCATTTTCTGAAGCGATTTCCAAAGTTTTCTTGGAGCATTGTTTTTAGAAGTTTGGAACTAAAATCTTTCTTGGCTTTTCTGATAGACGCCAGAGCAATATTACGCGCTGATTTATATCTAACCCAGTCTTAGGTTGATTTAGTTTTCTTGAAAATGGCCAAATGATTTTCTCTTATTTTAATTAAATTTTTAATATTTTCGCTGAGCCAAGGAGGATAAGGTCTAGTAACTCGAGCTTTTTTTACAGAAGCGTGAACGTTAAAGCAATCTAAAAGAAATTTATTGAAAACTTTAACTTTTTCATCAACATTTCTAGCAATGATGAGTTTTTGCCAGTGTTGCAAACTCAGGCTATTCAAAAATGCATCTCTATTGAAATTTTTATAGTTTCTGTATTTCACAAATTTTGAAAAAGGTTTTTTTTAAGAAATGTCAAGCTCACAGTACACTAGCCTATGATCACTGATACCATCAGCAGAAGCAGTACCAGAATTAATAACCAGATCAGAAGAGCAATTGACAAAGATTGGATCAAGTAATGTTGCAGATTTACTTGTTATACGTGTAGGTTCTTGTATAAGCTGAATGAAGAGAAAGCATCGAAACTGTTTGATAAAGGGTTACTTCTATTCAATGAATTGATAATCAAATCACCGAGACATATTATCAGATCATAATCGGTAGAGAAATAATTAAGAATATTATCCATGTCTTCGATGAAATTTGAAATTTGTACTTTTTTTCTTTTCCGGTTAGGAGGTCTATATAGCGAGCCGACAAGAACTTTTTTTTATTGTGGACAAACTTCACCCATACCTGCTCCAAATTACTACTCAATTGTACATTAGGCAACACCTCTGAAACTCTAATGGTGTCTTTTACGTACAAACCGACTCCACCCCCGGTTGACCCTTGCGGTCTCTTCGTATTAATTGATACCCAGAAATGGATAAGCAATTGAAAGCCGTAGGGGCTTTATCATCATCCAACCATGTTACCGATAAACCGATCACTTCCCAGTCTTCTGAAAGAATCAAGTCTGAAAAATCAGTAAAAGTTGAAGTTAATGACCTGACATTTAGGTGACATATTTTCATACGATGAAAAAAAGTTGTATCAGAGTGACTACCAACTCCAAATGAAAAATAGAGTAAAAAAAAACAGTGTATCCTACCTTCATGCTTGAACGGTAGTTTAGCTGATTTTATTTAAAAAAAATAATAAATTGGATATTTGAAAACACCCAATTCCGCTTTACTAAAATGTAACAATAGGGAATATGCATGTATTTTTTTATTCATTTTTCGCATCGTTACAGCTTCGTAAAAAAGATCAAAACGTTTTCAAGTGTTCAAAAAAATTTTTTATTCAAAATTCAAAACATCGATAAAATAGTAACAGTTTAAACGCAGCCATTTTTCACGGGTCTTGAATGACGTCACAAACCACGTCCAGTGTTTGTTGACTTCCTTTGAACCAGTAGTTTCGGATACATTTTACATATTTTTAATTCTAATAGTTATTTACATAATGAAAAAAGCAAAAAAAACCTTTTTATGGATATTGTCTTGTGCCAATGTCCAAGAATACTAGTAGAAGTACGCCGGACAAAGTGTTCTTTCCTGTTCTAATAGATGAGAAAACTCGAAAACAGTGGTGTAAAGTTATGAAAAGGGATTTGATATTTTGAATGAGAATATTTTTCAGAAGAGCTATGTGGAAGTACGTTCGAATTAAATATTAATGATATTACTTGTGAATTATTTGATGCCCTGAGTGATTAATGAATACGAGTTTTATTAAAATGAGGAAAATTGTAGAAAAAATGTTATTTGTTGGCATTAGTTCAATTCTGATATCTTATCGTTGTTGTGAAATATAGTTTCTTATAATGCTTTCCCCCTGCGGCATGCACCTGTGGATTGTATCCATCAATGTCAACTAAAATTTGTTTTTCAATAGTAGACGATCTAGCAAAGATATAATGTTATCGTAATATTTTTCGTCTTTCAATGACTGTTATAAATGATGATAATAATTTGTACTTTGCTTAGTTTTTCTTCTAATGAGGCTTTCTGGACACTAATGATATTCATTTGAAGAAAAATTGCCCTTTTATATACCTAATCGACATGAGAATCCTACAAATTCTTCGTCTATTCAAGTTCAAGTATGCTTCGTATGATGAATGTTTTCAGTGAAACGTTTTTTGACAACACATTAAACACGATTCATTCTAGACCAAAATTGTTAATCCTTAGAAAATATCACCGAATTTGTGAGTGGTTGGGCAAAACAATGCTCATACTGTCTGGTCAACAGATGAAACGCGTTGAAACTTGTTCCTTAAGTCAAGGGTATGCAACGATTTTTCAGCATCGCAAATCGTCAACCTTGATAGTATAAAAAGATGATTTTGAATTCCACATATACGAACCAAATCGAGGTCTATGCGTTTCTACCCTGACATTTTGAAGTTCATGTACGTATGCAGAATGTATGTTGAAATTATTTTCCTTATATCTTGAGATATTCAGTTTGATACGATCATTCAACTGTGTTTCGCCTTAGTGTAAAAATGGTTGAAGAATCAATTAATGACACGGTGGAGAGATATCTATTCACCTCTCTTCACATAACCACTTTGTTATATATCAACCGTTTTGTGCTGTGAAATATGAGTGTGTACCTTTAGTTTAGATGATTGGTAGATGGCATGGCATTCAAAATTGTGAATCAGTTGATAATTGTAAATGTTCATGTGTAACATATTTGAAAATTTATGAATATTCCTGAAATGTGTGATAAAACATTATTAAAACCGAATGTTTCATTCTCCTTCCACAAAAGCAGGTTCAAAACCTGAAACTTCTAACCCCTAATAACAAAAGCTGAAGGCTCCGAATCAATTTGATGATGTATTAGTTGCATTCTCATGCTGTTCTGTCTTTTTTTATTTTCAGGTTGGAGTTTGTGTTTTTATATATATATAGATATATATATATATATATATATATATATATATAAAACACAATATATATATATATATATATATATATATATATGTACAGCGGGACATATGGGAACCGATTCGGAGATCCATATGTGGGGACCTTTGGTACTTTTTGGACCGGACCCAATAGTTTTATAGACGCTGTGGTATATGCGAGGACCGGTCCCAATTTGTTTCCATTGGTGTATAGGTAGATATGGGTACCGTTTCCGAAATAGATAAAACGGTAATTATTGGGACCAGTGTACATATCAAATGAGGAATTTCTTGGTCAAGTACAAATTTACTTGGGAATAATATTTTCATTCTTTCTGGAATTTTGATCTATAATATATATATATATTCTTTTGAATAAGAGAGCTATAATGATGCATTGATAGTTTTTTGAATATTCCAATCATTTTCAATTTTCCGCTCGTATAACATCATAACCTAAGTTATATCCATTGAATTTCTCAAGGATCGAATTGCATTCGAGTTACTCGAATATACACCATTTTATTGAAGATTCGAGAACGAAACAAATCAATCTGATGAAATTGTCTCTTGTGATGGATACCGTTTCCAGAATACTTAGATAAAATGGTTGTTATTGGGACCAGTGTACATTTAAAACAAGTAATTTCACGTGAAATACAGATATTCCTGCATGGAAATAATATTTTAATTCTTTGAGGAATTTAATTTTCTAATGCGTGTACCGTTTGTTGGAGATTCCATTCATTTTCAATATTCTGCTAGTTTCGATTGTTATAAACACAAAAAATGAAATAATAACCTGACTTATGCCTATGATCTTCCTTAAATAACAAACTGTATTCGAGTTACTGAAACAAACAACATTTTATTGTGGTCTTACTCAAGATTTATCGTCCAAAAGAATAATTGAAGATTCGAGCACGAAACGAATCAATCTGATGAAAGTATCTCTTGACACACCTATGGTAGTTCTAGCTCACGTTACCGTATATTAATTCAACAATGAAATACCCTGTATAGAGTACATCCCAAATTGCTTGATTTTGGCTGTTTTTGGTACTTCTAGACTAGATTTCGGAATGAGGCCATAACTTTTTCATTCTCGAAAACATCTTAAAACGATTGAGACCTTTAAGAACCATTTTTTCACTAGGATTATGACATCACGTTCAGTTTTTTCAATTTCTAATTTATTGCGTTCGTATTTGAAATGAAAAATTTGTTATTTTATACTATATGAAAAAATAATAATATTCAGATACAACAATTTTATTTTATTTTTTTAACGGGGAGACAGGTTTTTTCGGCTGAGGTTTTTTCCCCTGGCTCTATAGTATCGTATGATACTGGTGATGATAGTATCGTATGATACTTTAGTATCATACGAAGAATGTTGTGGTACCCCGTTCCTTTTTTTACCTCAGCTTAGGTTCTTTTTGTTTCAACATTTATTGTATTATTTTAGCTCTCTTATTCAAAAGAATATATATATATATATATATATATATATATATATATATGAAAAAATGGAATTAATTGCTTTATTTCCAAGGAAAAATTGCCTGTACTACCTTTTAATCGTTTTCAGATATTTTCGTTAATGAAAAGGTAGTGGCATATTTTAGAAATCGATGACCATGATGGAACCTCAATCACACCCTTTCCTGACATCAAGCTCAACTTCAACCTTCAGCAAAAACGCAAGTTCTAAAAGTTTTGGTCGCATATGACTAATGTCGATTACAGAGAAACATTTTGAAAGCCAAAAAGTTGATTTATACGAATTACTCTCAGGGCCGTTTTTAACCTCTTGGAGGCCCTAGGCACATTAGGATAAGGGGGAACCTACGAAGAATACCACATACAAAATAGAAATACAGAGGAATTCCCTACCGACGCTAATGCCGTGATGTGATTTAATTATCAAGTCGACGGAATTTTGCCGATTTACAGAATTTCGCCCTGAAATTTCTTGCAGTGGCGTGACGCAAAATTCGGCCTCCCCCCATCTGGGGTGTCCTCTATAGATTTATTATTCATGATAAGTTTTACCTGAAGTTTTTCATAGAGAAATAATGAGAACAATGTAATAAAAATAATTTATATATTGTATAACAAAAATTTCTAAACGAAATAATGTAAATTCTGATATAAAAGTAACTAGAAACTACACATTCAGATTTGTCAATTAAATTTCAGAAAATATCAAATGAAATTCAATGGAGTGATCCGAAATACATTCAACGTTTTCTGAAATTCAATTTACTAATCTGAAATTCAATTGATACGTTCTGAAATTAAAGTGACTAATCTGAAATACACTTGACGGTTTTTGAATAACACTTGAAAATGGTGTAGAAACTAGAAACATATCAATGTGATAAGAATTTGAAAACATTTTTATAAGAAAATTGGATCACCCTTTTTAATTTTTTTGTACAAACATATCATCAACTTGTCGATAACCAAGCTTTTGGCCACTTCTTGTCCAAAGCTGAGTAAGCTCAAAAGTCTGATAGACATGTTTGCGACATGTTTAAGGAGAGTACCGAAAAGCTTGACGGTATATTGAGAAACCCCTCAATAAAATGAAATTATTGGGGCACCATTTCATGCTTTTAGTTTGGCTTGGGGGCCCCTTTGGTGCCGAACCTACAAGCATCGCGAGTTCTGTGGAGCCCTCTGATGCGCCACTGATTTCTTGTCTTGTAACGCTGTCTGAAATTATGTGGTTAAATGGGGATTTCTTCGGAAGCTTCCCAATGAATATAATAATGTAAGAATGTGATCAACAACACGGTTCGAACAGATTTTTTATGGCTAACCACCCCAACAAATAACACAAGCTAATAATTGCTCTTATCTAGTGTATGCCAGTATGAGCAAAGGTCATAAAAATTGCAACCTTCGAGAACTTGTTGATAGAAAACTGGGAATTCCAATCCATTTGGACTTGTGAATTTTTACCTGAAGGTAATTTTAGTACGCAAAAGGGACTTTTGAAAGAAAGAACCGTTTAGGTCTTTTCGAAGAAATCAGTTCTATAATAATATGAGGGAATTTTCTATGAAATGGGAAATTTCCAAATATTATTGAGGAAATCTTCTTTCCTCTCGGTTCAGAACAATTGATCTGAGCGGGGCCCCTATCGATCGCGGGGCCTGGCACTTGCCGAAAGTGCCCTAGGCGGAAGATTACTCTGATATGTTCTGAGTATCGCTCCGTGAGTTTAGCAAAATACTCAAATCCAATAGCTCTGGGCGAGTTGTACCAAATATCAAAATTCTGTCTGATCGCAAAAGCGACTCTTCAATTCCTAATCGCTATTCTGGAGTGCAAACTTCGAAAAATTGCAATCAGAATGGGGGTTGTTCCTTTGTTTCGAGAAAAAAATCAAACATTTCCCACTCATTTTACATTTCCAATGAAAAAAAATTATTGAAGAAAATTTTCCATATTAGTTCTACAAAATTTTACTCTTCGCTGATCGGAAAAACCCGAACACTTTTATTTCATTCCTATTTTAAGGTTTGGTTCGCATCAGACACTTCACAAACTCCAACCTTTTGTTAATGAAAAACGAAATTAATCTGACAGCATATGACGCTATTACAATGCAAGCAATATTGATTATTTCTTTCAACATTTTTCTTGAACTCAAAACAAGGCATTTCTCAAACACTATGTTGTTTGGTATGCCTTGTTTTATTATAGTCATGAACATAATTTCGTCTTCGTCAACTCGAACGAAATGAAGATAGCAACTGAGAAAAGAAAGCAAATACAGAAATGCTTCGCTAATTGGTCAAAATGCACACTACGACAATGGAGAAGGCTGTTTTATTCATTAGAATTTTCCGCTCTACATACATATTCTCATTCTCGTTTTCGAGAATATTTCAAAGGAATTGTTTGTTCCTACTCTCATGACATATCAAAAATGCAGATCATTCCGAAAAAAATTGATTTCGGGCCTTCGTTAACTGAAAAAACAGGCATAACCCGAACAGAATTCAAGAAAGAACAAAGTTTTCCGTAAATCAAAAAGTTTTGGACGAACTTCAACAGATCGGAGGATCACAAAGTTCACGAAATTGATTCTTTATAACTTCAAATGCTTTTCAAATGATGAATTTATTCGAATATTATTCATGCCTTCCAACTGTATCTAAGTCAGGAAAAATATGATAACGATAATTTCATAATGAAATAACAACCATTACATGAATTAAAAAAGTGTTGCCGGCAACATCGAATACCCCAGCTCCTCAAGTCGGAAGCTTCGACTTTTACGATCTTTAAATCATTATGATCAAGCGGTGACCGATACGACAGAACAGCTGCATTGCTAAACGTAAACACAAACAAAGACAGAAGATAATTTTCCATGTTAGATGTAACAACCAACAATTCGCCCGAGGACGATAACATTGGACTAGATCTAGTAATCTCTTTTCATGCGTAGTTTGATACTTTTTATTCGGGAGATTTTGATACGAGATTCAAACCATTTCTGTAGGAAGGATATCCAGAATGAATGTGCAAAATAAAAAATTTCGTGATAATCGAATTATACCATGATGTTTCTTTGTTTTTGAGTTAGGGTTACAGACCGAAATTGACAGTTGGGTAATTTCAATAACTATTAGTTGGTCATTACAATTTCTTGTTTTTCCATTTGTTCGTTTCCTTTAAAAAAACTTCACAGTCCTTGATCGAACCACCTATGAATAGTTTCATAAATTTTAACGGGCAGCGTGTGGAAACTGCTAGTTGTATTGATACGATATTTAATATTCAGATTGACTGGAACTCATTGAAATTTCCACTCCAAGAGTCTGCAATTTTGTTTCAAAACTGAAAACTATTCCTCTTATCATTATATTGAGGAAAATTAAGTCTTAGTAAGTACCTATCCTCATGGCATTTCAGAAGATCTTTCCTTCTAAGGCGGCTCTCATAATATTCTCGTAAAACGCTGTTTCTGTATATCTTGTTGGTCCTTAAATGTAAGGTACCGGAATATATAGGAAATGTAAAAATCGAATGTATTCATTGACAATGAACAAAAGCAATAGAATCTTTATGTATACTTAAAAATGCAAATAATCCAGAATGCAACATCCATAAAATAAATTCATATTTGGTCTGCACATATCTGACTTTGAAATGATTTAACTTCTTCGGCTATTTCATCAACCCTTCCGTTAACTCATATGTTCCTATTTTAAAAGCTTCCAGAAATATGGTCTCAACGAACTATATCATTTATGGTTTTCGACGAATGTTATCTTGTATGTTCTATTATGAAAATATTGCGATATTTCTAGTCGAAAAGTGCTTGTTGAATGTTTTGAAACTCTTTCAGATATTTTCGAAAATGAAAAAGTTATCTTCGAAATCGATAAAATATTAAAATTTTGTTACATCTTCGAAACAAATGAAGATATTATCTTGAAACGGTTTTCACGAAAATCGAGCCCAGAACTACTCAAAACATTTTTACCTATCTAGTCTGAAAGGTCTGGGATACCCACTATATATTGTATGGATCGTATATACTGATACACATTTACATTTTCTAATATACATAACCATTCATTTAATTATGTTTAATGCAGAAATAAAATTATATCGACTTTTTCATTTCATATATATTCCGGTACATAAAGGGTACCATCAAGAACAGATATAATGGTAAATATGGGACATCTTGAAAGTTACATTGCCACGAGGATACTTACCTTTTGAGATATCGAGTCTGGAATATTTTCGAATGCTAGCGATATTATTTATTTTCCCTTCAATGAAGGTTAGTCAAGTTGTGGCTACCGATGATATGTGTTAGTTTCGAGCCTTTTCATATTTCAATCAAACTAGGGAATAATGAATTGGTTGAGGCTTTCGCGGCCATCGTTCAATGTGACATGTTCTTTCGAGCATTTAGGCCGTCGTCGTAGATTAGTTCTCGACGTTTCGCCAGTTCGAGTGTCTGGCATCTTCAGGAGTTATATTTCAGGAGATGTTCTCACTGGACTGAACTGCCTGAGTGTGACGGGGACGCAGATTGTACTTCCTTATATAACCTCGGTCGGGGGGCGTGGCTGCGCTTGACTGGTCTCGTCCCGATAACGAACGCGCGCCGGTGTCCGACCGGTTCACGACCGGTTCCCGATTTTCATTCACTTCATGAACCCGGTTATTATTATAGGGAAGTGGTTTTGTGTTTTTGAGCACTGGCACCCATGTTCTATTGATTTTCAAAGATTCCTCCGATTTATTGAAATTCGTTGGGTGTTTATGGATTTCGATTGCTTCCCTGTAGAGCCTGGGGTAGTATGCGGTAGTGGTGCACAACACTTGGGTTTTGTCGAATTCTATTGCATGATTCGTGTTGTTCAGTATGTGCTCTGCGACGGCGGATTTCTCTGAATGACCTAGTCTACAATTGGCCTTGTGTTCCTTGATCCTCGTATTGATGGATCGCTTCGTTGTACCGATGTATACACTTCCACAGCTGCACGGAATTCGGTATACACCTGGTGTACTGAGTGTATCCCTTCTGTCCTTGGGGGAGTTGAGATGGTCCTTGATCTTCTTCGACGGTTTGAATATTGTCTTAATGTTATGTTTCCCCAGAATACGTCCGATTCTATCTGTCACCCGTGGGATAAACGGCAAGAATGCTTTTGTTTCCGATTCTTGGCGACGTGATACATTGTCGTTGTTGTGTTCAGGCCTTTGTTTGATGTATCTATCGATGTCGTTTTTCGTGTAGCCGTTAGCCATGAGAGCGCGCTTCAAGTGTTCTAACTCGGTTGCTAGTTGTTCTGGCTCACAAATTCTTCTCGCTCTGTCGACTAGCGTTTTGATTATCCCTTTACGTTGGCATGGATGATGATTTGAGGTGTTGTGTAGATATCTGTCCGTGTGTGTAGGTTTTCGGTATACAGTGTGTCCTAGAGTAGTTTCCTTCCGTGTTACAAGTACATCAAGGAAAGCCAAATTTCTGTTTTGGTCTTCTAATTCCATTGTGAACTGTATACTTGGGTGCATGTTATTTATGTGTGTCAGAAATTCATTGAGCTTTTCTCTTCCATGACTCCATATGACGAATGTGTCATCTACATATCGAAACCATACTTTCGGTTTGAGAGGTGCGGTATTCAGGGTTTTCTCTTCTAATTTCTCCATGAAGTAGTTCGCTACCACTGGGGCCAGTGGATTACCCATTGATATTCCATCGGTTTGTTCGTATATTTCCTGGTTGAAGGTGAAATAGGATGATGTAAGGCATATTTTAAACAGCTCGCTGATGTCCCTTGGAAATTTCTGTTCTATCTCTACCACTGCTTCATTCAGTGGGACTTTTGTGAACAGTGAAACCACATCGAAACTGACCAGAATATCATTGGTGTCGACTTCGATATTTTTGATCTTCTCTATGAAGTGAGCGGAGTCTCTTATGTACGTGGTTGTTTTTCCGACGTGTGGCTGTAGGATTGTGACAAGATGTTTTGCTAGGTTGTATGTTGGAGAACCTATTGTGCTGACAATTGGACGGAGAGGTATGTCTTTTTTGTGGATTTTAGGTAATCCATAAAATCTTGGAAGCGAGGCTTCGCTTCGGCACAATCTTTTCTGTAGTGATTCCTCCAACGAAGATGCTTTTATCAAGATTGTGCCGAAGCGAAGCCTCGCTTCCAAGATTTTATGGATTACCTACCGTTACCGTTACCGTAACCCTAAAAACTCCTTGTATATGATGAATAAGTACTTTGTTTTTGTTTTCAAATCTGCTATATTTTATATGAATATAGAGGGAAGTTGAACTTGATAGCAGTTGGTTTATGCTGAGATTTTCACATGTGTATGTGGCGTTATAAATGTTAAAAAAAATTAGAATTAATCAGATTTTTTTCTGTATGTTCTTCACTGAATCTTCGAATGTTGATTGAAATAGAAGATTATCTTAGAATTGAACTAACATACCTACCTACAATACTGAAATCAAATTTTTTATGAAATTCCAGAGTGAATGAAAAAACCATCGAATTAATCGGCACTCGTCATATTAGGGATCAAAATTGGATCATGAAAAAATTCACAATCATGATATACTCAGAGTGCCTTTTCAAAGTTGAGTATATTTTTGGTCTTTCCCCAAGCATTCATTTTGTATCAGTCAAATTCAAACCCATGTGAAAGGTGAAATCAAGTATTCCATATCGAAACAGAAACGATTTGGATAACTTAGAGAATGTAAAAACGCAAAAATGTTTCTTAATTTAAAAAAAACCTTCATATTTACATAGACGAAAAGAAAAAATGATTTTCTTGATTCGAGTAAAATATGAGATCCCTGAAACTAACACATATTATCGATACCCTATTTTCAACTAATAAAACAAATATCTTTCTTAATTTTATTAGCTATGGTGTCAGTAAGTATCTTCGTGGCAATATACATTTCGAAACAATCTAATGCGGTCCCAATAATTACCACTGTATCCATTATTGGTGGTACCCATATGTACCGGAATATATAAGAAATGAAAAAATCGATATAAATCAGTTTCTGCAATATACATAATTAAATGAATGGTTATGTATACGTCCAAATGCAAATGTATATCAATGTATGCGATCCATACGATATGTAATTCATTTAATTATGTATATTGCAGAAACTGATATATATCGATTTTTTCATTTCTTATATATTCCGTTACATATGGGTACCACCAAAAATGGATACAGTGGTAACTATTGGGACCGCATTAGATTGTTTCGAAATGTATATTGCCACGAAGATACTTACTGACACCATAGCTGATAAAATTAAGAAAGATATTTGTTTTATTAGTTGAAAATAGGGTATCGATAATATATGTTGGTTTCAGGGATTTCATATTTTACTCGAATTAAGAAAATCATTTTTTCTTTTTGTCTATATAAATATGAAGGTTTTTTTTTTAAATTAAGAAACATTCTTACGTTTGTACATTCTCTAAGTTATTCAAATCTTTTCTGTTTCGATATGAAATACTTGATTTCACCTTTCACATGGGTTTGAATTTGACTGATAGAAAATGAATGCTTGGGAAAGACCAAAAATATACTCAACTTTGAAAAGGCACTCTGAGAATATCATGATTTCTTTGTGAATTTTTTAATAATCCATTTTTGATCCCTAATATGACGAGTGCGGATTAATTCGATTGATTTTCATTCACTCTGGAATTTGATAGAAAATTTGATTTCGGTATTGTAGGTAGGTATGTTAGTTCAATTTTCAGATAATTTTCTATTTCAATCAACATTCGAAGATTCAGTGAAGAACATGCAGAAAAAAATCTGATTAATTCTAATTTTGTAACATTTATAACGCCACATACACATGTGAAAATCTCAGCAGAAACCAACTGCTATCAAGTTTAACTTCCCTCTATATTCATATAAAATATAGCAAATTTGAAAACAAAAACAAAGTACTTATTCATCATATACAAGGAGTTTTTACGTTCGGGCTATTCATTTACGAAAGTTGGTAGGAATGTAACCCTCCGAACTTCTCACCCTAGAAAGACTGCTATCGTGGCAGGGATATATTGTCCGAGGATTTCACGATATCATGGTATTTCATTAATCATAAAAATTATAATCCTGAGTCGGATTGATGAAAGTTTCTTGAATTCAATATTTTTGTCGAAATTTCATCGAAAAATTTTCAAACGCGAGAATGTTCCTTGTTTAAACCCTGTGCATATTCATGAACAGAAAGAAAAAACTATAAAATTTTTTCCCTAGTTTGAGTGAAATATGAAAAGGCTTGAAACTAACACATATCATCGGTAGCCACAACTTGACTAACCTTCATTGAAGGAAAAATAAATAATATCGCTAGCATTCGAAAATATTCTAGACTCGATATCTCAAAAGGTAAGTATCCTCGTGGCAATGTAACTTTCAAGATATCCCATATTTACCACTATATCTGTTCTTGATGGTACCCTTTGTGTACCGGAATAAATATGAAATGAAAAAATCGATATAATTTTATTTCTGCAATGAACATAAATAAATGAATGGTTATGTATATTAGAAATGTAAATGTGTATCAGTATATGCGATCCACATAATATACAGGGTGGCCATTTGAAAACTGATTTCAGCACAGTAATTGTTTTTTCATTTTATGCATTAGTTTTCGACATACAGGGTGACCATTTGAAAACGAAACAGACGAGATTACAGACGAAATAAATTTTTTCGATAGAAATGCTCGGACATGTCGATTTCTGTTTCGAGGGGGACAACTTGAGACGTAGGTTACGGACGCATAGCGCTTCAATCCTTGCTACTACAACTCTCACCCCTAATTTTTGAATAGGGAAGATGGGGTAAGTGATACCTCATTTGAAAGGTTTTTCACAAAAAAACACTACAAGTGCCATGAAAACACCACCTCATTTTCAAATGCTCAGTCAAGAATATTTCGAGAACTAATGCATAAGGTATCACTCACCCCATCTTCCCTATTCAAAAATTGGGGGTAGTAGCAAGGGTTGGAGCGCTATGCATCCGTAACATACATCTTAAGTTGTCCCCCTCGAAACAGAAATCGACCTGTCCGAGCATTTCTATCGAAAAAATTTATTTCGTCTGTAATCTTGTCTGTTTCGTTTTCAAATGGCCACCCTGTATTTCGAGAATTAATGCATAAAATGAAAACACAATTACTGTGCTGAAATCAGTATAAAAATACCTTTCAAATGAGGTGTCACTCACCCCATCTTCCCTATTCAAAAATTGAGGGTGAGGGTTGTAGTAGCAAGGGTTGAAGCGCTATGCGTCCGTAACCTACATCTTAAGTTGTTCCCCTCGAAACAGAAATCGACCTGTCCGAGCATTTCTATCGGAAAAATTTATTTCGTCTGTAATCTCGTCTGTTTCGTTTTCAAATGGCCACCCTGTATAGTGGGTATCCCAGACCTTTCAAACTAGATAGGTAAAAATGTTGTGAGGAGTTCTGGGCTCGATTTTCGTGAAATCCGTTTCAAGATAATATCTTCATTTGTTTCGTAGATGTAACAATATTTTAATATTTTATCAATTTCGAAGATAACTTTTTCATTTTCGAAATTATCTGAAAGAGTTTCAAAACTTTCAACAAGCACTTTTTGACTAGAAATATCGCAATATTTTCATAATAGAACATACATGATAACATTCGTCGAAAACCATACATGATATAGTTCGTTGAAACCATGTTTCTGGAAGCTTTTAAAATATGAACATATGAGTTAACGGAAGGGTTGATGAAATAGCCGAAAAAGTTACATCATTTCAATGTCAGATATATGCAGACCGAATGTAAATTTATTTTATGGATGTTGCATTCTGGATTATTTGAATTTTTAAGTAAACATAAAGATTCTATTGCTTTTGTTCATTGTAAATGAATACATTCGATTTTTACATTTTCTATATATTCCGGTACGACCTTACATTTAAGGACCAACAAGATATACAGAAACAGCGTCTTACGAAAATATTATGAGAGCCGCATTAGGAGGAAAGATCTTCTGAAATGCCATGAGGATAGGTACTTACTAAGACTTAATTTGCCTCAATATAATGATTAGAGGAATAGTTTTCAGTTTTGAGACAAAATTGCAGACACTTAGAGTGAAAATTTCAATGAGTTCCAGTCAATCTGAATATTGAATATCGTATCAATACAACTAGCAGTTTCCACACGCTGCTCGTTGAAATTTTTTTTAAGGAAACGAACAAATGGAAAAACAAAAAATTGTAATGACCAACTAATAGGTATTGAAATTGCCCAACTGTCAATTTCGGTCTGTAACCTTAACTCAAAAACCAAAAAACATCATGGTATAATTCAATTATCACGAAATTTTTTATTTTGCACATGCATTCTAGATATCCTTCCTACAGAAATGGTTTGAATCTCGTATCAAAATCTCCCGAATAAAAAGTATCAAACTACGCATGAAAAGAGATTTCCAGATCAAATCCAATGTTATCGTCCACGGGCGAATTGTTGGTTGTTACATCTAACATGGAAAATTATCTTCTGTCTTTTTTTGTGTTTACGTTTAGCAATGCAGCTGTTTTGTCGTATCGGTCACCGCTTGATCTTAATGATTCAAAGATCGTAAACGTCGAAGCTTCCGACTTGAGGAGCTGGGGTATTCGATGTTGCCGGCAACACTTTTTTAATTCATGTAATGGTTGTTATTTTATTATGAAATTATCGTTGTCATATTTTTCCTGACTTAGATACAGTTGAAAGGCATGAATAATATTCGAATAGATTTTTTATTTGAAAAGCATTTGAAGTTATGAAGAATCAATTTCGTGAAATTTGTGATCCTCTGATCTGTTGAAGTTCGTCCAAAACTTTTTGATTTACGGAAAACTTTGTTCTTTGTTGAATTCTGTTCGTGTTATGGCTGTTTGTTCAGTTAACGAAGGCCTGAAATCAATTTTTTCCAGAATGAACTGCATTTTTGATATGTCATGAGAGTCTTTTGAAATATTCTCGAAAACGAGAATGAGAATATGTATGTAGAGCGGAAAATTCTAATCAATAAAACAGCCTTCTCCATTGCCGTAGTGTGCCTTTTGACCAATTAGCGGAGCATTTCTGTATTTGCTTTCTTTTCTCACTTGCTATCTCCATTACGTTCGAGTTGACGAAGACGAAATTATGTTCATGACTATAATAAACCAAGTCATACCAAACAACATAGTGTTTGAGAAATGCTTTGTTTTGAGTTCAAGAAAAATGTTGGAAGAAATAATCAATATTGCTTGCATTGGGATAGCGTCATATGCTGTCAGATTAATTTCGTTTTTCATTAACAGAAGGTTGGACTTTGTGAATTGTCTGATGCGAACCTAACCTTAAAATAGGAATGAAATAAAAGTGTTCGGGTTTTTCCGATCAGCGAAGAGTAAAATTTTGTAGAACTAATATGGAAAATTTTCTTCAATAATTTTTTTTTATTGGAAATGTAAAATGAGTGGGAAACGTTTGTTTTTTCTCGAAACAAAGGAACAACCCCCATTCTGATTGCATTTTTTCGAAGTTTGCACTCCAGAATAGCGATTACGAATTAAAGAATCGCTTTTGCGATCAGACAGGATTTTGATATTTGGTACAACTCGCCCAGAGCGATTGGATTTGAGTATTTTGCTAAACTCACGGAGCGATACTCAGAACATATCAGAATAATCAGGCCCCTCTTCCGCCTAGATCACTTTCGGCAAGTGCCAGGCCCCGCGATCGATAGGTGCCCCGCTCAGATCAATTGTTCTGAACCGAGAGGAAAGAAGATTTCCTCAATAATGTTTGGAAATTTCCCATTTCATATAAAATTCCCTCATATTATTATAGAACTGATTTTTTCGAAAAGACCTAAACGGTTTTTTCTTTCAAAATTCCCTTTTGCGTACTAAAATTACCTTCAGGTAAAAATTCACAAGTCCAAATGGATTGGAATTCCCAGTTTTCTATCAACAAGTTCTCGAAGGTTGCAATTTTTATGACCCTTGCTCATACTGGCATACACTAGATAAGAGCAATTATTAGCTTGTGTTATTTGTTGGGGTGGTTAGCCATAAAACATCTGTTCGAACCGTGTTGTTGCTCACATTCTTACATTATTGTATTCATTGGGAAGCTTCCGAAGAAATCCCCATTTAACCACATAATTTCAGACAGCGTTACAAGACAAGAAATCAGTGGCGTATCAGAGGGCTCCACAGAACTCGCGATGCTGGTAGGTTCGGCACCAAAGGGGCCCCCAAGTCAAACTAAAACCATGAAATGGTGCCCCAATAATTTCATTTTATTGAGGGGTTTCTCAATATACCGTCAAGCTTTTCGGTACTCTCCTTAAACATGTCTATCAGACTTTTGAGCTTACTCAGCTTTGGACAAGAAGTGGCCAAGAGCTTGGTTATCGACAAGTTGATGGATATGTTTGTACAAAAAAATTAAAAAAGGTGGTCCAATTTTCTTATAAAAATGTTTTCAAATTCTTACCACATTGATGTGTTTCTAGTTTCTACACCATTTTCAAGTGTTATTCAAAAACCGTCAAGTGTATTTCAGATTAGTCACTTTAATTTCAGAATGTATCAATTGAATTTCAGATTAGTAAATTGAATTTCAGAAAACGTCGAATGTATTTCGGATCACTCAATTGAATTTCATTTGATATTTTCTAAAATTTAATTGACAAATCTGAATAAATGGTGTAGTTTCTAGTTACTTTTATATCAGCATTTACATTATTTCGTTTAGAAATTTTTGTTATACAATATATAAATTATTGTTATTACATTGTTCTCATTATTTCTCTATGAAAAACTTCAGGTAAAACTTATCATGAATAATAAATCTATAGAGGACACCCCAGATGGGGGGAGGCCGAATTTTGCGCCACGCCACTGCAAGAAATTTCAGGGCGAAATTCTGTAAATCGGCAAAATTCCCTCGACTTGATAATTAAATCACATCACGGCATTAGCGTCGGTAGGGAATTCCACTGTATTTCTATTTTGTATGTGGTATTCTTCGTAGGTGCCCCATTATCCTAATGTGCCCAGGGCCTCCAAGAGGTTAAAAACGGCCCTGAGAGTAACTCGTATATATCAACTTTTTGGCTTTCAAAATGTACTTCTGTAATCGACATTAGTCATATGCGACCAAAACTTTTAGAACTTGCGTTTTTGCTGAAGGTTGAAGTTGAGCTTGATGTCAGGAAAGGGTGTGATTGAGGTTCCATCATGGTCATCGATTTCTAAAATATGCCACTACCTTTTCATTAACGAAAATATCTGAAAACGATTAAAAGGTAGTACAGGCAATTTTTTCCTGGAAATAAAGCACTTAATTCCATTTTTTCATATAGTATAAAATAACAAATTTTTCATTTCAAATACGAACGCAATAAATTAGAAATTGAAAAAACTGAACATGATGACATAATCCTAGTGAAAAAATGGTTCTTAAAGGTTTCAATCGTTTTAAGATGTTTTCGAGAATGAAAAAGTTATGGCCTAATTCCGAAATCTAGTCTAGAAGTACCAAAAAAAGCCAAAATCAAGCAATTTGGGATGTACTCTATACAGGGTATTTCATTGGTGAATTAATATACGGTAACCTGAGCTAGAACTACCGTAGGTGTGTCAAGAGATACTTTCATCAGATTGATTCGTTTCGTGCTCGAATCTTCAATTATTCTTTTGGACGATAAATCTTGAGTAAGACCACAATAAAATGTTGTATGTTTCAGTAGCTCGAATACAGTTTGTTATTTAAGGAAGATCATAGGCATAAGTCAGGTTATTATTTCATTTTTTGTGTTTATAACTATCGAAACTAGCAGAATATTGAAAGTGAATGGAATCTCCAACAAACGGTACACGCATTAGAAAATTAAATTCCTCAAAGAATGAAAATATTGTTTCCAGGCAGGAATATCTGTATTTCACTTGAAATAACTTGTTTTAAATGTACACTGGTCCCAATAACAACCATTTTATCTAAGTATTCTGGAAACGGTATCCATTACAAGAGACAATTTCATCAGATTGATTTGTTTCGTTCTCGAATCTTCAATAAAATGGTGTATATTCGAGTAACTCGAATACAATTCGATATTGAGAAATTCAATGGATATAACTTAGGTAATGATGTTATTTTGTATTTCTGTTTTTATGACTATCCTACGAGCGGAAAATTGAAAATGATTGGGAATATTCAAAAAACTATTAATGCATTATAGATCAAAATTCCAGAAAGAATGAAAATATTATTCCCAAGTAGATTTGTACTTGACCAAGAAATTCCGTATTTGATATGTACACTTGGTCCAATAATTACCGTTTTATCTATTTCGGAAACGGTACCCATATCTACCTATACACCAATGGAAACAAATTGGGACCGGTCCTCGCATATACCACAGCGTCTATAAAACTATTGGGTCCGGTCCAAAAAGTACCAAAGGTCCTCACATACACGCTGGATCTCCGAATCGGTTCCCATATGTCCCGCTGTACATATATATATATATATTATATATATATATTATATTATATATATATATATTTATATATATATATATATATATATATATATATATATTTATATATATTTGCGTCCTCAATGATACTGCGTCCGTATACCGGACGCAGCATTGTTTTTCTATAATATCTCTGATGTTTCAAGATATCCAATGATGGGAGTTGCCGCTAAATGTGCAGTGTAATCAGAGCTTTCCTTGATAAGCAATAAAATTATTTTTGACTTAATTAATGAGTTACAACATTTTTCAAATATTGGTATGAGTGTGATGGGGGGAAACAATGAAATTTCATTTTTTAAGAACCAGGATTTTCGATATATATATAATTACTCACTAAACCTTTGTGGTAGTAGATAGAATGAGAACGATATAATTCATATTTATTCAATGAACATTTCATTACGAACGAATTGATTATGAAATATCTGTTTGAGAGGTAGGGATATCTCATTGATTATCCTCGATTGACACAATCAATTTTCGCCATTGAATTGAAAAACATGTCTTTCACAACAACAAATTCAATATTTACAGGGTAATGACTTTCAACATAGAGCGTATTTTCCGAATTTCGAAAAAATCCCTTTCATGAATGGTTCTATGTTCCAAAGTATTTCTGATCCATTCAAATAACATCGTACAATGATTTCAAATTACTTAACTGTAAATAGGTTCTGTTTTTGATATTCCATTCACGATACCCAACTGTTTTATTTTCTTAGTGGTATGATTTTTCTTTATTTTTTTTAATTGGTTTGTTAGTTTCGTTTTTTAATCGAAAATTTTTTGTTTGAGTTGATCTCTTACATCCACATTATTCTTGAACTTATC